>WEKX01026557.1:10271-34979 GCA_013390025.1 Pitta sordida | reverse complement strand
CCATAAGTGCACGGGGTGTTGCAGTGTTGCAAAGTTAAGGTTTTTCCAGGCTCCAAGAATGCCGACCAGAGCTCATGGACACCCCTTCCCTGCCGCGGAGGTAGGGCGAGCACGTGCGGGCTGGCGCGGGTCCCCCGGAGTCGGTGTTAGCACCAGAGTCAGGCTGGGCCAGGGGGCTGGGAGGGGAGCAGTGCGGGGTTTGGGCTGCGGTCACAGCAGCCGCTCAGAAAGGGTTCCCTTTGCTCGCCTGTGCCGAGACAGACTACGGGAAGGAGCAAAGAATTGTCTGCAGCGCTTCGGAGTTCTGAGGGGTGGAGCAATGGGTGTGGCCTGCATGCATATTAATGACCTGCAGTTCTTTGCGAGTTTAATGTTTCACGACTCCTTTGGCCTGTCCCTTTCCTCGCGATGGAGGGGGTTTAACTGTATATAGTCTATGTTCTAATGTGTTTTCTGAGTTAGTACAATCATCCCCCAACTTTTACGGGGCCACGAGTCTCCTTCCCCTTGAGCAAAGCCTGTAGTCCGTGAAGGTAACAAGCTAATGAATATTTAATTAAGCCCCACCCATTGCCCTGCCCACCCCAGCTCTGTAGCACCTGTGGGACACTCCTGGGACTGCTGCAACCTGTGATGCATCAGGAGAGCAGAGTGGGTGTTTTCTGGCCCCTCCCTGTGGCATTCACCTCAGCCCCCCGGGTGGCTCCAGGTGCAGGTCCTGCTGGGACCTGGCTCTCCCAGCCTGCAGCTGCAGTTGATTTGGAGAATCAGAAAATTACAAATTTAGTGTGTTAGGTAAGGGCATAGAGATTTAGGGATATTAGTGAATTAGTGAAAATCTAGTGAATGTCTGGTGAATTTTGGAAGGATTAATAGACTTCAGAATCATTCAGAAGGCCTGAGAGTTAAGGTTGAATATTAAGGGTGTCCTGCAGGCTGTGAAAGTAAACAAAGTAGAATGCTAACCACAACAAGGGGAAAAGAATGTAAAACACTGAAGCCAATTTGTTGAAGGATTCATAGCAAATGACATAATGTTGAAAGCATGAATATTCATGGGGCAATTTGCATATGTATGAGACAAGGGGTTAAAGATGGGTGACAAATCTGGGTGGCCCTCTTTTGGCACCTGGCAAGGGCAGGGGACGCTGTGGTCCCTCTTCCTTGGCTCTTAGGCCAAAAATAAACTTTTCTGTAGCATGCAAGCAACTACCTTGAGTCCTGACTGATTTTCCTTAAATCACAGTGCTGTGGTTCTTCGGGACAGTGCTGTTTTCATTTGATGTTGTTCCAAACCTCAGACTGGGCTGTTCCCTCAGCTGCCCTGGTCCCTCTCGGACCCTGCTGGCCATGGACAAGCCCCGTTGGACCCCGTGCCTCCAGCCAGATGGGGAGTGTGGGGCGAGGTGGTGCTGGGGGTCTAGGGCCCCCCACCTGCCACCCCCATGGGCAGCATCAAGCTGATGCTGCCAGAACCACTTTTTTGGTTGTATGTGTGCTACGCTGCAAGCCCAACAAATGCTTCTTTAGTGGGGCCAGGGTGAGAAAGTTCACGTGTTCTGGCAGCAGTGCTACCACAGGGGAAGCCTTGGCCCCTCCATGTCCTTTTGCTGGGAAAAGCTGTCCTTCTCCCATAATTCAGAGCCCATAGAGGCACGGACCCAGCCACCAGTGGGGATTGAGTCACCACTGCACACCTGGCATCCTTGGAGGGGGCTGTCAGAGGCTCCCCACTTCACCCCACCCCCTCCCTGTGTCCAGAACATGGCTCCCTCAGTTGGGTCACCCCTTGGCTCAGCAGCCCTGGTGTCATCTGCTGGGGCGCAAAATAGTCACCCAGGTCCATCTGACCTAGCCTGCTATCATGGCCAGCCCAGCAGTCGCAAGCTCCTGACAGGAACAATGCGCTGTGAGGTGAGGACAGTGCCCAAGCTGCTGGTGGAGCAGTGCCCTGCTGGCACAGAAAAGGGCGATTCTGTGCTGGGCAGCAGGGAGGAATGGGAACCGCCTCCGATGGCCACCCAGCCAAGCTCTGCAGAGGGGCTGCAGAACTAGATCCCAGAGGCACAGGGGACTTTTGGCGGCCATTTGAGGGATGGCCGGAGATGGGACCACAGAAGCCTCGGTGGAGGGAGTGGCCCCAGCAGCATGGACAGGGCTCCAGGACTCCTTGCCCCACATCCCCTACCCAGCTGGATGTGGAGGGTCCAACGAGGTTTGTCTGCAGCCAGCAGGGTCCAGAACGGTGGATTGAAGCTGCAAAGCTTAAAACTGTGAAGTGGCAGAGTCCACTCTATTTGCTTATAACCATTGCTGAGAAAATAAGGTTTTGCGGTTGCAGATCTCATGCAAAAGTTTGACAAAAATGTCCTACTTTGCCTCTTACAGTGTCAAATACAACTGTAACCAAGCCCAGAGCCTTTCCCTATTGGTGTTGAGATGATAAAAAGTGAAGTTCATAGAATCATAGAATATTTTGGGACTTTCAAATGTCATGTATTCCAGCTCCTCTTGCAATGAACAGGGACATTTCTGCCAGACCGCATTGCTCAGAGTTCCAGCTGACCTGGGCTTGAATATTTTCAAGAATGTGGCATCCACCACTTCTCTGGGGAATGTATTACAGTGTTTCACCACTCTCATTGTAAAGACTTGTTCCCTATATCTAGTCTAAATCTAATGAAATTTGTTTTCTATTATTTTCTCCTTGTACCAGTAATGAAGTAAATTTGGCTGCTTGATGAGTTCTTACATTTTTTTTGGAATTCCATAGTCACTACATCTGTTGAGGAAAACCCTTCCAGAGAATTGCATAACAAACTGAGATGTTGTTTTAGAATTTTCTTTCTGATCTTACTTGCATTTTTGAAGAGATGTTACCAAGATTTGTAGGCCTGATTGTCTTTATATATTTTCCCACTTAAAAACTTAGTGGAGGCTTTCTCTCCTTTGTAAATTGTGTCTTCAGACCCATAAAAGGGTTTATGTGCCTGATGGCTCATTCATTTCCACATTATTTTTTGATTGAAAGAAGATGCAACCTCTGCTCCTCAACCTTGCTTATACACTTATACTGACATGGGTACATGAATAAATGTTGCAAGAGATTTTTGCCATTAAACCTGCTCTTCTTTTCTGGAGTGTCCCACTTATCTTGGATTTTGTGCATAATCTAGCATGATGGCTATTGGCCTGGACACAGTAAGTGCATTTGCTTTGCTGAAGATTTCTATGACCAACCCTTAGTAAAAGTGCAGTGATGTTGGGAGGCATCACTTGAATCTTTCATCACGCAGATGTTAAAAGAAATATGATATTATCAAGCATTGTGAGCCTGTTATGTATTCAACTACTTTACAGGATTAAAATTAGGGCTGGGTCGTCTGTTTTCTCATTAACCATTTTTTTTCCTAAGATAATGTGATCTTAATAAGGAGGCCAGGACATGTTTCTGGTTTACTTAGCTCATGAGGTAACTGCGATAGATTTACACCAGATTTGTAATAGATTTGAGGCAGTAGTGACATTTCCCCGTGTCTATAGAGTTGGCCACCCATATCCAACTGCATGAACAGAACAAGAGTTTTCAACAGAGGCAGAGGAGTGGAGTACTGCTTCACAAGCAGAGACTGTAAAATATTGGCTTGCCCAGAAAATTCAAACTGGGAGGTCATGTGATAACAATTCCTTATTATGTTAGCAGCAATTACAGTTCCCTCCCTCTCTCCCTGTTTAATCTCAAGGACACCGTTTCTACTAGAGGAAAGAGAGAATGTTTAAACCTTTGAAGCAGTGAGTTTCTGAGATATTTGCTTACTGTGTGGTGGACAAAAAAAGGGAAAACACAATAATGGGTGTTAATACATTCAATATTAGAAGATACACAACAGCAGGAAACTAGACTAAAAAACTCTGGGAATCCTTTCCAGTGTTGAATTTCTGGGGATGATTTAAATCCTCTTCTGTGTAAATTATTCTATACTCGCCACGCCAAAAAGTAAGTTTCACTACATTATCTTTTTCTGAGTTTTAAACTTATTTATTCTCTCCTCAGCCCCATATAAGGAGGACCCCTGCCACTACGGAGTTTTGTGTTTTGCGGATTCACTCCATTGCAAATTTTTTTGTGATAAATCACTTCTGGACATCCATGGTGTGACCCGCAAAGGGCTACTATGTAAATACATGAATGCATATTCAATTAAGCCTGGCCGCTGCCCCACCTACCTCCACTGCAGAGCAGCTGCAGGGCATTCCCAGGACTGCTCCGCGTCCTGTGACATGTCAGGACAGTGCAGGGGGTCTCTTCTGGCCTCTGGCCATGGCATTCCCTGTGGCCCACCGGGCAGCTCCAGGGCCTGATCCTGCTGGGACTAGACTCTCCCCACCTGCAGGTGTGGGGGACAGCACTGTTTGCAGTCAGTGCTGTGTGAAACCTCAGGCTAAGCTATCCCCTCGCCTGCTCTGCTCTCTCCTGGACTCCACCAGTCATGAATGAGGCCCATTGGATCCTGTGCCTCTGCGGGTGCAAGCTGAGCTGACCCTGGAGCCCTGGTCATGCTGCTGAGGCTGCTCCCTCCACTGGGTCTGCAGCAGTCGTACCTTCTGCCGGCAGCTTGAGCATGTGTGTGTGTGTATCAGAGGCACAGTCTCTGTAAGAATAGGCATTGGCAGAGCTTCACCCTCTCTCCGTTCCCCCTCAGCACCCCCGTTGTGCCCAGGATGTGACTTTCCCAGCTGGCACAGTCATGGGGCAGATGGTGCTGCCCTGGTGGGGCGCAGCCTCTTGGCAGCCATGGCCCTGCCGCTCCCGGTGTGGGTGTGAGTGGCAGCTGCTGCAGTCAATTACACGCTGTGAGAGCCCCCCGTGGCCCATGAGAGATGGCGGGTGTGGGTCGAGGCGGGGCTGGGGCTCTGGGCTCCTGATGCTGCCACCTCCCACTGTCTCTGAGTAATTGTCATAAAGTCAGGAGTTTGAAACAATGCAGATAGAGGACATTATGGCATAAAGCTCTTCTGAGAGTGTGCATGTGTGTCTGCTTGTGTGTGTTGAAGAGAAGTTTTTTTACCAGCTAGATGGGCACAAAGTCAAGTGAGGTCTCTGAGATCCCTTTAGCTGCTCAGCCTCGCTGGGGTGGGGGAGGGGATCAAATTCCTGCCACTCTTTGCTGGAGCTCCACAGGACCTCACGGGCTGCAGATTCCAACAGTGGACGACTGCTGAGGCACCACAGAGGCACCATCTCCTAAATTTGTCTGCTTAAAAACACAGGCAGTGAGCAGGGCTTAATTGAATATGCATTAGCTCTTTACCTTCGCAGAGTGAGGGCTTTGCGGAAGGGGAAGAAGACCTGTGGCAGTGTGAAAGCTGTGGGATGACTGTACTTTGCTCTTGTTCATGAGCAAATTGACTGAGAGGANGTCGCTTGCACGCCGCCCTGCCACTTGCCCCCCGCCCTGATCCTGTCCCCGTCGCTCCTGTGCCGTGCCACCCCGCCGCTCACACCCCCGCCCTGGTCCTGTCGCTGTCCCTGTCGCTCACACGCCGTGCCATTCTGCTGCTCACATCCCGTGCCCCGATCCCGTCCCTGTCACGGTTGCTCCCTTGCCGCGGCGCGCCGTGTCGGCGCTTGCCCCCCCCCACCTCAATCTCTTCCCCATCCTTGGTGATCGCCCCCCCAGCCACGGCGCTCGCCTGCCACAGCGGAGCACAGCCAAATATCTNCCATGGCATTCCCTGTGGCCCACCGGGCAGCTCCAGGGCCTGATCCTGCTGGGACTAGACTCTCCCCACCTGCAGGTGTGGGGGACAGCACTGTTTGCAGTCAGTGCTGTGTGAAACCTCAGGCTAAGCTATCCCCTCGCCTGCTCCGCTCTCTCCTGGACTCCACCAGTCATGAATGAGGCCCATTGGATCCTGTGCCTCTGCGGGTCCAAGCTGAGCTGACCCTGGAGCCCTGGTCATGCTGCTGAGGCTGCTCCCTCCACTGGGTCTGCAGCAGTCGTACCTTCTGCTGGCAGCTTGAGCATGTGTGTGTGTGTATCAGAGGCACAGTCTCTGTAAGAATAGGCATTGGCAGAGCTTCACCCTCTCTCCGTTCCCCCTCAGCACCCCCGTTGTGCCCAGGATGTGACTTTCCCAGCTGGCACAGTCATGGGGCAGATGGTGCTGCCCTGGTGGGGCGCAGCCTCTTGGCAGCCATGGCCCTGCCGGTCCTGGTGTGGGTGTGAGTGGCAGCTGCTGCAGTCAATTACACGCTGTGAGAGCCCCCCGTGGCCCATGAGAGATGGCGGGTGTGGGTCGAGGCGGGGCTGGGGCTCTGGGGCTCCTGATGCTGCCACCTCCCACTGTCTCTGAGTAATTGTCATAAAGTCAGGAGTTTGAAACAATGCAGATAGAGGACATTATGGCATAAAGCTCTTCTGAGAGTGTGCATGTGTGTCTGCTTGTGTGTGTTGAAGAGAAGTTTTTTTACCAGCTAGATGGGCACAAAGTCAAGTGAGGTCTCTGAGATCCCTTTAGCTGCTCAGCCTCGCTGGGGTGGGGGAGGGGATCAAATTCCTGCCACTCTTTGCTGGAGCTCCACAGGACCTCACGGGCTGCAGATTCCAACAGTGGACGACTGCTGAGGCACCACAGAGTCACCATCTCCTACATTTGTCTGCTTAAAAACACAGGCAGTGAGCAGGGCTTAATTGAATATGCATTAGCTCTTTACCTTCGCAGAGTGAGGGCTTTGCGGAAGGGGAAGAAGACCTGTGGCAGTGTGAAAGCTGTGGGATGACTGTACTTTGCTCTTGTTCATGAGCAAATTGACTGAGAGGAGAAGGGGAAGGAAAGGATCAGGAGGAATCTGATCTGGCCTGATTTACTTGTACAGTGATACCTCGTGTATTTGCGNAGCCCAAAAGTAACGGGGGTTCACTGTAATTACAACTACTCAAACTGTTTTGACTTACCATAACAAAATTTTATTTTACAATCCAGCATTGCAGTTAAGAATTATTTTTTATTACATTTTTTAGTTATTGTTAAGATCTCGAATTATTTTCTTTTTAGTGCTGCTGTCCCTTTCTCTTCTTCCCTTTCTTCAGTCCTAAATCACAGAATCACAGAATCACAGAATCACAGAATATTATGAGTTGGAAGGGACCCACAAGGATCATCTAGTCCAACTCACCATCTAACACCCATACAGAGACCGAGAGCACATCCCAGAGCGGTAACACCAACCTAGATCCCTCACAGTCTAGCAGGCCACTCCGAGCCGGAAGGGGCCCAGGATCATCCAGCCCTACACCCCCCGGCTAGACCATGTCACTAAGCTCCTCGTCCAGTCTTCTCTTAAACACCTCCAGGGACGGCGACTCCACCACCTCCCTGGGCAGCCCATTCCAATATGCAATCACTCTCTCTGTGAAATACCAAAGTGCGAAAACCCAGAATGATATGACTCCTTAAACTGTATATTGCTGACACAAGTAAAGGTTAACCTGATAACTTGAGGATGTTTTGGGGAGGGAAGAGTGAAAAATAGATGAAGATCTATTTCTTCAGAAAACTTAGAGAAGTAAAATCTCATTTCTGAAGCGTCATAAAATCTTTTCTTTACTGAGACAGGTTGCATTATTTAGACCATTAATGGCATTGGCTACACAAGTCAGGAAATTATATCATACAGAAATGAAGATATTTCACTGGTTTTCCGGAGGAAGAAGACAAAAGAAAGGTGTAAGGATTTCAAAAAGTTTATAATGAAGAAATAAAAAGAAGTGTGTCCTCTTCACAGACCTAGCACTGTGGGTTAGGAACCACAGCCTGTTAGGCTTCACCTGCAAACATTGTCCTGTGAAAATCTGAGAACCTAGATGAAATCCTTATCACACTGAAATCAGCAAAAAAGATTTGGCACTGGCATCAGTGTGGCTAAAATTGTATCAATTTTATTTTACAGTTATTCTGTGTTCATAAAGTACACGGCTGCACACGAAAGAGTTATTTATATACCTGTTGCAAAAAGGTGTACAGTTTCTTAGTTAATATGCCAGAATCTTTGTTGATGGGATATGAGTTAAAGGAATAAATTATCAAGAGACTACTAGCACTGGGATATTGCAAGGGGAAAAATATGTATAGTTAGTACCAGATGCTAAACTGGAGTTTCAAAATTAGTATTCTGTATTTAGGATGGCTATTAAGCTGGAAGGCTTAAGTAAAATACAAATCTTTTGGGAAAATTAAAACCTCAGGCCTTACCACTGAAAACTGGAAACTTTTCTCTCAGGAGAGGCTTTCTATCTGTGAAATGGAGATAAAACCATTCCTCTTCTTTCAATTGTTAGTATCTTCTGGGCAGAGATTGTTAATAATAACATATTTACATAGTCTGTGTTATAATGATCTTTCTATGTGAATTTATAATATTACCAGGAAGAATTCACTGATAGTCGATGAAGACAGTACTCTATATTTCCCAAAGAAAAATGAAATTATTTTTAAGTGCAATATGTGCTTCATCCAGTATTTTAATGAAAGAATAAGATATTTCTCATTATAGTGCCAAAACCATAGAATTGAGAGAAGTGAATTGCTGTTGTTATGGGAACAAAGGTCCAGCAAACTGCTTCACTTGAATTATTTCAAAATAGAACTGGCTTCTTTCCATGGATTCTGCACACATGGAAACCAGCGTGGCCCTAGCATGGCCTATTGCCTGTAATACAGGCTTTGCTATAGGATGGTATTTGTTCCTTTGACACACTCTTTGTCATCTGTGCTATTTCAGTAATTCCTTCTCTAGGATTTCCCTTACTTCCCATGTTTCTACTTTAATTTCACATCCATTCCTGTATTTTCTTTTTGTAGTATAGCCTCCAAAATCTGAGATTAGGTTGAAATGAAAGTATGGGTTTCATGTTGACAGATCAGTTGCCTGTCCCTCTCCTCCAGGTGTGCCTTCATACAAGCACAGAATGAGAGGAAAGTGAAATTAAAATAAAAAATCTTTAATTGGGAAAATTTGCATTATTAAACCTAAAGGACAGCCCTTTTATCTGCTTATGCTGATGGATCTTTAGCTTTCTGACATTATCAGTTCTAGAAGATAATAAAACATTTACTATTACACTAATACATTAATACAAATATGAACCCAGGGGTGCTCATGGAAAAAAAATCCTTATACAAAATTTTGTGCTAAGCATGTCCTGTCTGAGAGTCAGTTGATTAAATTTTTTCTGATGATGTAATTCTCATAACTTAGCATCTTTGCCTGAGACTATGATTTTGGCTTAATAACTGGTTTCTCTACCCACACAGAACTTCAGCTCCTTAGTTTGATTATGCTGTTGAATGAATTTATCATAATAAATGTACTTGATTTCCGATTATATCCAAGTTTGAAAGTTGATAATGTTGTCTTCTCTGTTCTCCATTCCCTGCTGCATCTGGAATAGCCAGAATGTTAAAATTGTGTAACAATCAGAAGCTCCCAACAGACAATTTTTTAATTTTTTTTTTTGGTAAAGAGAAAGATGCAGTTTCTCTTTAATTGGGACAGCAACGCTCTTTTCTTCAAATGTCAATATCTAACATTGTGGGGAGAGCAAAAATAATGGGGCTACTATGCAGTAAATCACCATGATATTACAGTTTTACAGAGCAAGAAATACTTTTTTTGTGCTTCACTAGGCTTTTGCTTTATGAGATAATAAAGTCCTCTGGCAAATAAACGGCAGAACCTCAGCCCAAGGGAGTGGTGATGCTTCTAAGAAGAGTTTTTCAGGGCTTGTTTATCGCCTTATAAACTCAAAACCAAATTAAGTTGCTATAATGTTACATTTTGCATATGAATTATACGTCCCCTGTCTGTCTGCAGTTTCGCACACTTCTTATTGCATACGTTTCCTTCCCTTCTGTCTGTTCTCTTTTACATTTCTACCTGTATATATTGTGCTAAGTGGGACTTCTAGCCTAAAATTTATGGGAAATTTCACTGCTGCTAACTCTTAAGTATTTATAAGTCAAAACTGTAAGTTGCCAAATGAAATCAGTGCATGCTGGTTATGTCTTCTGGGATCTGGGCTAATATTTTATATCTAGAACATGTTGGAGCTTTGTGAACTTACAAATATGCTGTGTGGACAAAAAGAATAGAAATGGAGATTAAGAATCTCAAGTGCCTTTAGGGGCTCAGGCTTCAAATATGCTGTGAGAGTTGGGAACACTGAACATGTCTTATTCATTCCTGACAAGGACACATTTCAGCCATGGATGACTACTGAAATGAAAAATCAGCCTTACTACAAAGCTGTCTGTAAGGAAGCTATAAACCAAGCTGGTGAACAAATGGAACTGGTCATGCAGATGTTTTCTCCCATCTCAATCTTGCAAATTCACGTATCTCTCCTTGTCACTCCCCATCTCTGCCTACAGGGTACTTGAAAAATGCAAGAAAAAAGAATGTTACTGTTTTCTCTTTATGTGACTTCAAGGTAATAATGAACCAAGGGCTTTTCAAGAGTCTTAAACATATTTTTAAAAGTAATACTTCCAGTTGAACTTGTGGCTCCAGGACTGGGATGTTACACAGAGTCAGACTAGAGTGCTCAAGTAGAACTTAGTTGTCTCCAAGGATGCAGATTGCAGAGCATTATGTGTATTTTGAACCTTTCTTCTTCCAACATATGTGCCTGCCAGACATCTCTGGAAGGAATCTTGGCTCTATCTTCTTGATGACTGCCATACGGATATTG
Source organism: Pitta sordida (assembly GCA_013390025.1). Lineage (NCBI taxonomy): Eukaryota > Metazoa > Chordata > Aves > Passeriformes > Pittidae > Pitta > Pitta sordida. Next base: position 24,225 of record WEKX01026557.1, on the reverse strand, counting down.
AAAGGCTGATATTAGGGAATGAAATTGAGCAAGGAGAAATTTAAATCCACTTCTTTTAATTTTATTTTTTTATCAGTGAGGACTGTGAAGCTCTGGGCCACATTGCCAGACTAATTTAAAACGACTGAGAATATGCTGTGAGAAATAATTTTGTGTGGACACTAGAGGGTAGGAGACAATTTCTTTTGTTCTTCATATTAGAGAAGCCCCTGCCAATTTGCGGCCTGCATGTTTGTGATTTCAATTGTCTGTGGTTTATTTTTCAGCAAAAAGTGTGCCTGCACACATGTCCGGATAATGCCATGAACTCAGATTGTGAACGTGATGAGCTCATGAATATGTAAATTAGCCCCACCCAGAAGCCACTGCAGGTGGGGAAGAGGGACCACAGAAGGGATCCATGAGCTGTGCAGCCCACCCTCAGACCGGCGGGGATGCCCCCTGCTTGCCCTCTGTGTGTGAGGGTGCTCCTTGTGTGGCCCACACGTGGACTTGCGGGGATGCCCCCATGCCCTGAAGTCCCTGAGTGTCATCTAATTTCCACTGTTTATGGGGAAGGGGGATCACTGCTATCACTGTGGAGCCGGGATGGGTGGTGCTTCTGGGCAAGGGGTCGTGGTGTGGAGCGGCAGACTTAAACCACCTCAAGTTTAAATGTGGGGGGTGCAGCAGTGCCCGGAAAGATGTTTCCCAGGGAGCATGGCAGTAGCTGGGGCTCTATTTTGGTGGGTGAGCACAGCTCCCGGGGAGGACGAGGGGTTGGTGCCACAGGGGGAGTTCCTCCGTCTGCTGCGGAGGCAGCAGTGGCAGTGTGGCCAGCAGTGCCTGCTCCACAGGGCCGCTCAGCTGGCAGGCTGTGTCAGCACCGTAGCTGGGGGGGAGTGCACAGACAGCAATGCTGGGCGGTGGTGTGGTAAACATGGTGCAGCCACACCCAGCACCATGGGGCAGTTGGGCGGTCTCTTGGGGATCGGGTGTATGGGTCTTTTATGTATGCTTTACACATTGAGTTTTCCACGCCAGTGGAGCTGCAGGGAAAACCTGCGGGCACAGGGTTGAAGCCTTGCTATCCCCTGGAACGCCCTGTCGCAGTCTGCTTGCATCACAGAAGTGGAAAGCCCTGCTGTGCCAAGTCGTTTCCCCTTCTGCCCTCCCTTTCAAGACTGGTGGAATGGCAGCCCTACCCGATGTCAGGGCAGGGGCAAATGGTGAAGCTGCTAATTGTGTGCACTTTGGGGGGAAACTGAGTGCTGTTACAGGGAAAGGGATGTCAGAGCTGCCAGCACTGCAGGGAGGGTGGAACCAGTGCTGTTCGCGCCTGCATGGTGAAGGTTGTTATAGCCCTCACATCTGCAAACATGGCTGCACGTCCCATTGCTATGTGATGAACTGCAGCTACCACAACTCTGCATGCTGGCTCAGCTCTGCCTGCATTGCTGCCCCTGCCACAAATTAATAATGAAAATTTATTAAAGAGAAATCAAAAGAGGGGAAAAGCCTCATCTCAGNCCCAGCACCATGGGGCAGTTGGGCGGTCTCTTGGGGATCGGGTGTATGGGTCTTTTATGTATGCTTTACACATTGAGTTTTCCACGCCAGTGGAGCTGCAGGGAAAACCTGCGGGCACAGGGTTGAAGCCTTGCTATCCCCTGGAACGCCCTGTCGCAGTCTGCTTGCATCACAGAAGTGGAAAGCCCTGCTGTGCCAAGTCGTTTCCCCTTCTGCCCTCCCTTTCAAGACTGGTGGAATGGCAGCCCTACCCGATGTCAGGGCAGGGGCAAATGGTGAAGCTGCTAATTGTGTGCACTTTGGGGGGAAACTGAGTGCTGTTACAGGGAAAGGGATGTCAGAGCTGCCAGCACTGCAGGGAGGGTGGAACCAGTGCTGTTCGCGCCTGTATGGTGAAGGTTGTTATAGCCCTCACATCTGCAAACATGGCTGCACGTCCCATTGCTATGTGATGAACTGCAGCTACCACAACTCTGCATGCCGGCTCAGCTCTGCCTGCATTGCTGCCCCTGCCACAAATTAATAATGAAAATTTATTAAAGAGAAATCAAAAGAGGGGAAAAGCCTCATCTCAGTGCTATTGCATTTGTGAAGGAAAAAAAACCCCAAACATTGGCATAGCCCGGGATATACTGGTGCAAGCATCGTAGGCTGCTTATATCATAGTCCTATTCCTAGCGCTGGTGGCAGAAGCCCCTGTTCCCCATTTCCCCTCGGAGAGACCTGGTCCCCGTTGGTCAGGGAGCAGGGACCGATGGTGACCCCCCCTGTGGGGCTGTGCAGCCAGTGGGCCGTGCCAGCATGCAGTTGGCAAGACGGTGGCAAGGGACAGCAGAAGCTGAGAGCCAAAATCCCCTGTGCGCCCCGGGAGTGCATCCATCTGCCTGTGGCAGCAGCCCAAGATGGCAGCTGGAGCACTGTGTCCACAATCCAATCCGCCCGCAGGGACGTGCTCTGGCCCTGGGGCTTAAACTAAAAAAAACGGGGTATTTTCCCCGTGCAGTCAGGAGGGAGTGACCGTCAACCTGCTGGGACTGGGAGTTGCTGAGGCAACACAGCTGCCAGCTGCTTGAGCTCCCACTGCCTGCAGGGAGGGGAATGGATGGTTGGATTCCCCCGTGAACCCCAAGTGCCCCGAGCCCTGCAACCCTCAGGCTCAAACACAGTTTTCCTTTTTGCCAATTCCCCTGTTGGCCGCTATATTGGGGTGGGCAAAACTGCAAATCTACCTGATAAAACATGAAAACAGTGTATGAGCTCCTTGCACTCTGCCTGGAGGTTGGCAGAGCCTCACGGTGGGTTCTCAGCCCGCCACTGCTGTGCGGAGGTGCAGCAGAGCCCTGCGGTCAGTCAAAACGCTGCTGCTGCTGCTGCGGCAACAGTGGAAGCTCAAGACTCCCCGTGCGAGCGGTGTGGCCACAGGCAGCTTCCCCGCCCTGATTTCCCAGGACTCCTCTGCCGGGAAAGGGCAAAAGGCACTTGCTTCACTTTCCTGAGATGCAGCATGGCACATGGCACTTACCAGACCACCCTTTAGAGCATGGACGAGGCATGGCTATGGGCGTGGCTTAATTGAATATTCATGAGCTCCTTGTCTTTGTGTTTTGCTGGGTTCACAGGGCTTAGCAGACCTGTTCATTTATGGAAACCAGTGCCTGACTCAGTGACCCCCCCGCATATTTGTGCTCTGCAATAGTTGTGGTTTCATTTAATTGCAGATTATTTTTCCGTGAGTTGTGCATCCACTACTGTATGCACATGCCGTGAGTTCATACCATGAACTCACTCAATCCGTGAATATGTAATGATCTCATGAATACGTAAATTGGTCCCACCTGGGAGCCACCAGGGGCAGCAAGTGAAAGGAGCCACGAGCTGCACACCGCCCAGCCTTGTCCGACCGGGATGCGCTTAATGTAAACGTGTGTTTTTGCAAGGCTGGAATTGTCCTCTGCTGGGCTGCAAGATGAGGCTGGCACTGTCTGTGTCTGTGGGTGAGAGCGGAAGTGGGAAGCACCTTTCCCTCGTTCCCTGGGGCAGGTGGGTGGGGGCCTGGCTGCACCACACCGAACCGGGATGGGCCTGAACTGAGCTGAGGCAGGCAGAAGCCTGACCATGCTGCCAAGCTGAGCCTGCTGTCCCCGCAGTTTCCAAGCACTGTCCATTTTCATTGTTTAAGGGGAAGGGGAGTGCTGCCGGGTGGGTGGCACGGAGGCAACGGAGCTGTGGCGCCTCTTCTGGGCACGAGGGGGGGTGGCAGTGGTGTGNTTGCAGATTATTTTTCCGTGAGTTGTGCATCCACTACTGTATGCACATGCCGTGAGTTCATACCATGAACTCACTCAATCCGTGAATATGTAATGATCTCATGAATACGTAAATTGGTCCCACCTGGGAGCCACCAGGGGCAGCAAGTGAAAGGGGCCAGGAGCTGCACACCGCCCAGCCTTNGTTGGTCAGGGAGCAGGGACCGATGGTGACCCCCCCTGTGGGGCTGTGCAGCCAGTGGGCCGTGCCAGCATGCAGTTGGCAAGACGGTGGCAAGGGACAGCAGAAGCTGAGAGCCAAAATCCCCTGTGCGCCCCGGGAGTGCATCCATCTGCCTGTGGCAGCAGCCCAAGATGGCAGCTGGAGCACTGTGTCCACAATCCAATCCGCCCGCAGGGACGTGCTCTGGCCCTGGGGCTTAAACTAAAAAAAACGGGGTATTTTCCCCGTGCAGTCAGGAGGGAGTGACTGTCAACCTGCTGGGACTGGGAGTTGCTGAGGCAACACAGCTGCCAGCTGCTTGAGCTCCCACTGCCTGCAGGGAGGGGAATGGATGGTTGGATTCCCCCGTGAACCCCAAGTGCCCCGAGCCCTGCAACCCTCAGGCTCAAACACAGTTTTCCTTTTTGCCAATTCCCCTGTTGGCCGCTATATTGGGGTGGGCAAAACTGCAAATCTACCTGATAAAACATGAAAACAGTGTATGAGCTCCTTGCACTCTGCCTGGAGGTTGGCAGAGCCTCACGGTGGGTTCTCAGCCCGCCACTGCTGTGCGGAGGTGCAGCAGAGCCCTGCGGTCAGTCAAAACGCTGCTGCTGCTGCTGCGGCAACAGTGGAAGCTCAAGACTCCCCGTGCGAGCGGTGTGGCCACAGGCAGCCTCCCCGCCCTGATTTCCCAGGACTCCTCTGCCGGGAAAGGGCAAAAGGCACTTGCTTCACTTTCCTGAGATGCAGCATGGCACATGGCACTTACCAGACCACCCTTTAGAGCATGGACGAGGCATGGCTATGGGCGTGGCTTAATTGAATATTCATGAGCTCCTTGTCTTTGTGTTTTGCTGGGTTCACAGGGCTTAGTAGACCTGTTCATTTATGGAAACCAGTGCCTGACTCAGTGACCCCCCCGCATATTTGTGCTCTGCAATAGTTGTGGTTTCATTTAATTGCAGATTATTTTTCCGTGAGTTGTGCATCCACTACTGTATGCACATGCCGTGAGTTCATACCATGAACTCACTCAATCCGTGAATATGTAATGATCTCATGAATACGTAAATTGGTCCCACCTGGGAGCCACCAGGGGCAGCAAGTGAAAGGAGCCACGAGCTGCACACCGCCCAGCCTTGTCCGACCGGGATGCGCTTAATGTAAACGTGTGTTTTTGCAAGGCTGGAATTGTCCTCTGCTGGGCTGCAAGATGAGGCTGGCACTGTCTGTGTCTGTGGGTGAGAGCGGAAGTGGGAAGCACCTTTCCCTCGTTCCCTGGGGCAGGTGGGTGGGGGCCTGGCTGCACCACACCGAACCGGGATGGGCCTGAACTGAGCTGAGGCAGGCAGAAGCCTGACCATGCTGCCAAGCTGAGCCTGCTGTCCCCGCAGTTTCCAAGCACTGTCCATTTTCATTGTTTAAGGGGAAGGGGAGTGCTGCCGGGTGGGTGGCATGGAGGCAACAGAGCTGTGGCGCCTCTTCTGGGCACGAGGGGGGGTGGCAGTGGTGTGCCAGCTGCTGCTTCTAGGACTGTGAGGGACCATGCCAAACCATGCACCACCCCTGGGACCAAGCTTGGGCCAGCACAGCCCCTGACAGTACTTTGTCAGGACCGCTGTGCTGGTTAGAGATGGGGTGGAGGGTGACAGGGCTGCGATAGGTGGAGGGGGCATTCAGCCCACCCAGCTCCTTCCCTTTGGAGCTGCTGCCTCACTTTTGGAAGCAAAGAGGGCTTTTGGAAGTGGCACAAGCCTGGACGGTTCAGTCTCCCTGATATGAAACCTTGGTTCGGCAGGGCTAGGCTGCAACTTGGGCTCCTTCGCCAGCACTCGGCTTGGACTTGGGGCTCCTTCACCAGTGCTCGGCTTGGCTCTGGTGGATTCCCAGTCACCACCGCCCTCTCACCCACGTTCCCGGAACCCTTCTTGAAATTCCCGGGAAAAAAACCCTGGAACAAAATTATTCCCCCAGAAATTAAACTGTGGCAACTGTGTCAGCCCACAGGGCCCTGCAGGAATGCGCTAGTCCATGTGTCCTGGCTCGTGGGAAAGGGCAAATCTCAGAAAAGGGGTGCTGTGGCAAAAGCAAGGATTCTGCAGCTGGGAAGGGGCAAAAGACATTTCTATAGGTTTCCTGGGGCTCACTATGTTGCCCTGTGCTCCCAGGACCACTCCCTAGAGGTCATTAGTGGAGAAGGTGTAGCTATGGGCAGGACCTAATTGCATATTCATGGGTTTGATATCTTAACGGATTTCATGACTCATGTGGCCTGCCCAAAGCCATTCCCCTATGAGTTCCGGGGGCTCACTGTATACAGTAAATGTGGAAAAAGTGGGTGATCCGTATGTCAGTTTATGAGTATTGTACATTCATTGGATCACTTTATTGCATTTATGTTGAAGTGCTGTTAGCAAAGAGGCTCAGTATCAAGCTAGTTGCCCTGCCTTCTACAGGAGTTTGTAATGTTTGTATCAGCTGAGCCCAATTGAGCTGTTAGCAAAGAGGCTCAGTATCAAGCTAGTTGCCCTGCCTTCTACAGGAGTTTGTAATGTTTGTATCAGCTGAGCCCAATTGAGCATTAGGTAAAACAGGTGTATGTGTCCTGCTTGGTGAGTGATAACCAGTTTTCTGTTGCTCCTTGTTTCCCTTGGATGAGATTAAACAAGGCTGCATTAGAAAAAAGGAGTGAAGGGAGCTGTGCTAGGGCTGGGTCCCGAGTGGAGGCTCATAAGGTTATGTACCTCAGCATATTGATGGACTTTAGAGAGCTGAAGACTTTGCCTTGCTGAGGTACTTCTGGAGAGTTTAAGATTGGGTTGCAGGCTAGTGGATTTGAATGTTTTCATTTTCCCTGTGAGAAGAGCAAATCTGCTGTGAAGATGGGGAGTGTGGAGCATGTCATCCTGTCGCTGCTGCTAAATGCAGAACTCCCACCATCTGCAGAAGGAATTTCTAAGGTTATGCTGAGTAAGTGCCCATAATATTGTGTGACTGTTGATGAAGCTGAGCAGGATTAATAGCAATTGAAAGTCATATTCCTGGTTAGCTCTTTAAGATTGTCAAAATGTAAGCCATTGAAATGACCACTGGGGATGCAAATTTGATCATAATTACAGGATTTTTAATTCAACTGAGAGGCCTGAGTCCTGGCCCTTGAGGGCAATGCGAAAATACTCATTTTGGTGAAGACCAGAGGATCCCAGAGTTCGTTCACAAACAGTATTACTCATAGAGAAAATTTAAAAACTTAATCTCGAAGTCCTTCTGTACTATTGCCCTATGAAAAATATCCTAAATTGTGCAGGTTGAAAAGACTCAGGGGTTTAAAATTAATATAGGTTTTTTGGGTTTGCTTATGATTTTATGAGTGCCTGGAGTTCTTTTCTTATACCACAATTTTTGGCATCCTGCCATTTTATGTGGGTTAATATTCAGACTATCATAGGTAAATAATATAAAGTAGTAACTTCTTTCATTGTAGTTTTTAAAAACTTTATTCTTAATTAACCAGGAATTCTGTGGTTGTTTTACAAGACTTCTATGGTCAAGTATATTACGATTCCCATTCTTTTCCCATGTCAATTAGTAGTTTAACGATGAAAATCCTAATTAATTTACTACCTCTACAGTATGTTTTCTTTTTTACAACAGATCCATGTTTAAAGTTCCCTGGAGACTAGCCATGTAAAAGAGTATAACTGAAGAATAAAGCTTCCTGCATTCTGTTTTGAAAACAGGCTAACTTGTATACCACACAGAAATTACTTTCTATGCTTTAAGTATTTTTCTGTGAAGTAGTGCAAGAAGATCTGCCTTATCAAATCTGTGTCTGATTTGGCTGGGACCTTTTTTTTTGTGATTAAAATTCCCACCCTGGCTGGGTCAGAACTGTGCTGATGTCTGAGCTTGGCCTATGGGGATTTAAATGCTGATGTTCTGCAATGGCATGTTTAGAAGTGTGTGGGATGGGTTTTTCCCCTCCATTGAGCCCAAAGCAGTTTAAGAACAAATGCAGTTCTCCCTCTGGTATTCCAGTTTTTTAGGATAAAATAGAGATCTACTTGTTACATATAATTTAATATAATTTAATCTTTATCTATTATGCAAATCACAACCTAAACACCTTTGTTAGCCATTGTTCTTAACAATGAAACCTTTCAGATATTACATCTGAATGACTGACCATGATCAAATGCAGAAGGTTGTAGTGAGTGGTGGTATGTTAGCACAGCTGCTATTAAATATATTTAAGTCTTAGATGCAGAGAGTCAGAAATCCATGGATGATCCCTTTGTTTTCAACTCAGTGAATCCTAAAGATAAACTTTAGCAGTGAATACATGTTAATCCATTGCTGCCAGCTGGTAAAGCACCCATGAATAATGGAAGATTATAAGCAACTCACCCTTTTCCCTAAAGCATTTATTTCTGCTCACTCAGAGGCAGAGCCAGTTGGGGCTGGCACAGTTGTCCTTTTTAATGAAACTCTTGACCTAGGAAAACTATCCAGAGAGCTTTAGAAAGATGATCTCTGATAATATCAAATCATTGCAGTTCTCTGCAATTTGTGTGTGACTACTGCAGCTCCAACTTCCCAATCATAAATTCATACAAGTGGCTATATGGCCAAAAAAGATTACCCGATGTCTGCCTAATGCCCTGTGTATGTAGTATTTTGTACAGCAGGGCTCTAGGAATAGCAACACGTCAGCCTCAGGGGTTGCTCAGCCTCTAATATTTGTTTACTTTCTCTCCATCACATTAGCTCTATACTGTAATTAGTCATACTGTATGCACACCTATCCAGCTCATGGGAGACTGCCATGCTGTCACTGGAGATTAGCAGCCAGTTAACAGACTGTTTAGTTAACTAATACACGAAGGGGAAAAAAGAACCCTTTTATGAGGAAAGGGAATTTCATGTCCCTTATTAATATAGTCAAATAGTATATTCATCATGACAAAATGTGAGGGCTAATATGCAGGAAATAATAAGCATGAGCAAAGGCCATTAAGAGTAATGACAATATAACTAGTGTTTTAAACAGTTGTTTCTAAATATGCATATAAAGTAGGAATTTCATATAACAGGGATTTGTAATTTTTCATTGAATGCCATTATGCATCTCCTTCCTACCCCCTGCCCTCATGTTTAATATAATCCTGTGCTAAAAAAGATATAAACATGTACATGTGGAGTAGGAATAAATGTTGATACCAAGGTATTTTTGTTAAATGGTGTGCTATTTTAATGATTTGTAACTATCACGTGACTTGATTGTTGGTTGGAAAAACAGGAATGTGAGAATTTAGTTAATAAAGTTGGAACCATGTGTTGCATGAGGATGGAACCTAGCATTACAAAAAAGTTGACACTAGTTTGTATAACAAGAAATAAGTTCTTCTCTTATGTAGTTGGTTGGTGGTTGCTATTGCTAGGATTTTCTCCAGTGAGACCAATCTCAACACTGCAGTCCTGAAAGGCAGTCTGAGTAGATGGCTACATATGTGTCATGAGATGAAAAACATATAAACCAATGGTTTGTGCTGAAGCATGTGCTCTATAGGAAAAATGTTATGAAACAGTGTCTAATTAGCATGAACATGTTACATGCAAAGACAAATTATGAAATGCCAGTGCCAGCATTTTCTATTTGGTGGTGATCTTTGTGTTTCAACTCAGTTTTTTATAAAATTCTTGGAAAGCTGTGAGAATTTTTTGCCAGTGTCTTAATTCAAATGCCGATCTTTAGTTTCAGTTATACGTAATAGTTTAGTAATCTTAGCTGTTTCTTTTATTGTAACTTCAACTACCACAAATAGTGAAAGGAGATGGTAATATCTTCCTAAGAGATGGTAACAGAGGAGGGAGATGGCAGATATTCTAGGGGAAAAATTAGAGAAGTACAATTTGTGTAGTTTGCCAGACACTTTTAAAACTAGTTAAGCCAAAAGTTTTTTAGTATGTCCTACTGACTTTTCTCATTAGCATTGTAATTTCCATTCATTTATCTGCAAGGATTAAGATTTTCAGGGAGGGTTGTATGGTTGAAATATTTTACTGGTGCTTATGACATATAGTCATACATCTCCATTTCCTGTGGCAGAGTCTTGTTCATTTAATTGCCATCAATTTTGGACCATTTAATTTGTGCTTGCATGACTGTAAATGTATTTGAATTCTCAAGAAGCTATTAGCAAAATTTTCCCCTTAGAAGTGGTTGCAGACAGTGTTGGTGTTGGTTTCTGTGCTGTCCAACTTTCAGTAAGCAGTATGAGTTGGTGTTTTTTGTGCAACAAGAAATATTGTTTACTGCAGTAGCCCTGTTTATACTGTTTAGGACATGAGCTGTCATTTGATATACAAATGTGCACATACTTTAATATATTTGATATACTTCTTTCTCCTTTATCAAAATGGTTTGACAGAATTTTGATGAGATTATTCATTTGACAGGATAACACTGTTCTTTTGATGTACAGTGCTTTACTGAGATTATGGCTGTGCTTGAATTCCGGTATATTTACCTTTGATATAAATTTGTAAGACTTCCTTGAGAATGAAAGTGCTGATAAGATCATAACAGTGAAGCACTGCAGTAGACTTGATGGTATTTTTACAATTAAACATAATAATGTGCCATCAGTCTTTTGGACGAAGAATAGGCTTAAAGTGGGAAGGAGTACATAAAAAGGAAACTAAAAAAGATGTAGATCTTGACTATGTTTAAGCACTGGTACAGAGTAAATCACAATGGCCCCAGGAAACAATCTGAGGACCTCTTACAACGATTGTGCCTGTGTGTCACCTAACCAATAGCAGCCTTATCACCTTGTTTATACATAGGTATGTCTCTTTTATTTCACTGAAGGCTCATTATGGTGGCGAACTGGGCTATGAAAGCTGATAATGCAACCGGAAAAACCTGATGGCTGTACAAAAGAGTCGTGTTTATTCCTCATCGGTCATCATCTGCCATTTGTGTAGGATATTGAAGGATGTATGCATGTATTTTATGTAAGCCACACACAAGTTTAGGGATGATGTCCAGTTTGTCCTTTGTGAGAAGCTTCTGGAGGTTGCAGTGCTTAAGTGTTATTTGTCTCAACAATCACTTTAGAAATGAAAACTGTGGGAGCTTTGATAAAGCTGACAGGGAAGAAAGGAAAGTCACAGATAAGGAAAGTGCTTGTTAAAGAATTTCTGGAGAATCTGAGCATATTCAAATCAGTAGACAGATGAAATTAAATATGGTGTGCTCAGTGAACTGGTTAATCGGCTCCATTTTCAGTTAATTTGGAGAACTCAGAGGACAGGTGAGGTTTCAAAAAGACAAATATACTTGCAGGAAAGAAAAAGGGGACATGGGAATCATGGCCCAGTGAGTTTAATTACAAGATTTTAATTGGTCTAGGGAGTTCACTAAATAGTGAAGTGAGTTTTCCCAATACCTGGAGAGAAAAAATAGTTGTGGAGAGCTGTAAAACTTTAGGCTTAAGGCAGAAGAAATCTCCCTTTTGACACCTGTTGGAAGATTATACTGACATTTGATTTGTGTGGTAAAAACCCTTCTTGCCACCCTATCCCTAAAGTCATACATGGGAATCTTCATCTTCCTGGGTCAGAGATGCTGTTTGCTGTGAACAAGTAACGTCAATATCTTGTCACAAGCCCTTTCTGATTATAGAGTTTGTCTTAGTGGCTGATTATGCAAAGTGAACCATATTTGCGTATTGAAAAATACCAGGATTACATGAGCCATGGAAAAAAAATGGATCCTTTTAGGGTTTTGGGACTATCTACTCAAATAGAGCTATGGAAGGACCGAGTACTAGAAGTTACCGCTGTTACTTATTAAGCAGGAGATTAATTTGGTGTACACTGAAGATCATTTTCACATAATGGAAATTGCAGAGAACTTCAAATAGCACAGGAGAAGGGTCTAAAGGCAGAAAAGAGAAACAGCAGAAACTCAGTAGCGTGTATTATGGCAAATAAGACTGGTCAACAGCACAAGACAGAAAACCACAACAAATGCTATCATGTTGACATTATTGCTGAGCACTAGCCTAGAGTGTATAACAAGGACAAAGGAGATTATGTTCTCAGTGCATCTCTGCATTCTCACCTGTTGCTCTGATAAAGGTGACAAACTGCCAGACTCAATGCAATTAATCAGAACCTATGTTAATTCCTTTTAATTGGGGCACAAGTCCTTGTGCTAGAAATAGTGATGTCAGCACTGAAGGAAGAGCCCTAGGCACTGGAACAGATAGGAAAATGAGCAATGAATTTTCCCCCCAACACAACACAAAATAAAATGTCTCAGAAAAGGTTGCAAAGTATCTGAGGCTGAAGAGGTAGTGCTGACATCTTCAGCAAGTGACTATGTAAAATAAACATAGGGATAAAGAACAGATTGGAAGAGATGCAAGAGGTCACAACTATAGCAGCAGAAAAAAGTGTTTAACCATTATTAGGCTTCAAAAAAGGTCATGCAGTTTGCCTTGTCAAAAGAAGGGAACTGATGAAGACTTGGAGCATAAAAGGGTTATGGTGAAGGTTTCAACTGGTGTACTGTGATGACAGATAAAAGAACTCAGCAATCCCATAATTTATGCCCCAGGAAAGTTCTTGTGCCTTCAGGCAGATAAAAAGATGAGCTTTGTTCTGTCTGTGTTATTATGAAGGCAATGAATTTGACTTCTCATAGGACTAATGTTAAAAAAACTTCCTCTGAAGTGAGAAAGCTGACTCAGATGGAAGGTTATGGGGTTTTTTTAATCCACTTTGTCAAAAGTGCTAGCATTTATGCACTTACAATACTATTGCAGTACTGGTGTTTATTGAATGCCAGAAATGTACAAAGGTAGTAATTCATAAAGTGTGTATACAGTGTTTTCCATGAGACGGACCATTCCCAATAGAAAGACCTTTTGAGATCAATAGCTATCTCTGAAAACATAATACTTGCTGATTAATTCTGGTTGAATATATACTTCATCAGGTTGTTTGGTGTTATGCTTCCTAATTATCTTTTTGACTATAAGCTTAGAAATAATTATTTGACTTCTGTCTAATTATTCCTCCTAGTTTACAGGCAGACCATGGACCCAGTGCTACTTGAGGTTGTTGCCAAGGATGATAATATTTGTGATATATGAGTATTTCTCCGCTTTGGTTCTCCTCCAATGTAGTCTAGTGATGGCTTGGAGATGTTGGAGAATGAGGGGAACTAATGTTTTACAAGGTGATGTGTCTGCAAAACCTCCTAAAAGTTGTATTTGACACAGAATCTAAAAGACATAGCACAGTTGAGATGAAAATGAAAGCTGGGAAGTTTAAATGTACATCTTCAATGACGAATTGTGTGAACTTCAGTAAAATTCTCAAAATGGCTTAATGTTTTTAGGGATCAAAATAAACCTGTGCTTATGGAACAGATGGTCTTGAGTGCTATTATGCAGCAACTACGAAACAACCATGACATTAGGTCTAGTCAGCATGGATTTCGGAAAGGCAGGTCCTACCTGACCAACATGATCTCCTTTTATGATCCAGTGACTCGACTGATCGCTGACAAAAAGGCTGTGGATGTTGTGTATTTGGACCTTAGCAAAGCCTTTGACACGGTTTCCCACAATAAGCTTCAGGAGAAACTTGTAAAGCATGGACTGGATGGAAACATTTTATGCTGTGCTAGGAATTGGTTGGAAGGATGAGCTCAGAGGGTGCTGGTGAATGGTGCAACATCGGACTGGCAGCCAGTCACCAGTGGAGTCCCACAGGGGTCAGTGTTAGGCCCAGTACTGTTCAACATCTTTATTGATGAAATGGATAAGGGAATTGAGTCCATCATCAGCAAGTTTGCAGACGATACCAAGCTGGGGGCAAATGTTGAACTGCCAGAGGGTAGGAGGGCCCCCCAGAGGGACCTTGAGAGGCTGGAGAGATGGGCAGGCTCCAACAG
>WEKX01026557.1:0-10105 GCA_013390025.1 Pitta sordida | reverse complement strand
AGGTTTATGTTTACCACTCTGGGATGTGTGTTTGGTCTCTGTACGGGTGTTAGCTGATGAGTTGGACTAGATGATCCTTGTGGGTCCCTTCCAACTCATAGTATTCTGTGATTCTAGCTGTACGTATAGGTGTCCTTGTGTGAGCAGAAATGAATACAAAATGCATCACACATCCATGAAGTAGGAGAGATTTCCACTCTAGTCTATAGAAAAAGCTAGACAGCAAGATGCTAGGAAATACAGTACATGAGAAGTGGTACAAATAGTCCCTTTCAATCATTAAGTTTAGTGATGAACTATGTTCTTGTAATTTGACAAATGAGGTGACTGTTCAGGGCTGTAAGAAAGTATGTGTGTTCTTATTACAGGTAATAGAAGCTGCACCCTGGATCTGTTCCTATGTAATCTTGAAACTGGTCTTTGATAACATCTGCTGAGTTACATAGCCTTAGAATATGTGCATAAACAGCTGTGCTGTGAGTTGTGTGCCTGTGAAGGTTCCCATGGGCCCAGGAATTAAGGCAATGCAATGACAGTGACTAAAAACTCTAAGCATATCAGCACTCTCATGTTACCTCACAGGAGCACTTTTCTGCTGCTCTGAAGGGACTGTTTCTTGGCTCATAGTGCCTGTGTATGGTCCCTCTCTACACTTCCTGATGTTTTGGGGGCTATGCTCTTCTGAATGATATGGAGTGCTTTAGAGAAAGTCTTCATTAATCAGGAATGAATTGGTATTTCTGGATGTCCTTCAGATGTTGTTTCATTTTTTCAGTAAAATGGCGTAGGTTGAAGAGCAGTTGGGAGGCATTTTATGACATGCACAGCTCTATTAAAGAATATTACATTATCTGCATCCTGTCTCTAATACACCGTGCACTACAAGCAATATGAATGGCATTTAATTATATATTTAAAATAAATTTCAAGTCAAATTCTTTAAGTGAAGTAGTTGAATGTTCCTAGCCAAAATGTTTCTCTCTAAGATTCCATACTTTTAGATTTACACAGGAAGCCTTAAACATTCCATGCTTGAAACATTGAATGAAGTCTTGAAAGCAAAATCTTGGTGTAGACCAGCTTAGAAAAGTACATTACCACACCAAGGACTAGCAAACTCTTGAGGATCTCAGGATCTGTATGAACTTGCTAGATGAATAAACCTACAGAGTAGAGAATTGCTGAGAGAATTCTGAAAGTACTGCTGTTTAAGTAGGAAAAAAAATACTCGTACTTGTATCTGTATGTTGAAGGGGAAAACTGCCCCAAACTCTACCATACTTGAAAGGACTACAAACAACATTGTTGGTTATCTACTCCCATGCTGAAATATTGTGTTTGTGCATGTGTACTATCAATAAATTGACAATACTGTCATAACTGGCAAAGTTTCTCAACAGCTATAGTCAATAAGAAAGATACGTGCTAAACTGAAGGCTATATGTCAGAAAATCTGTTCCTACTTTGAATGAGCTGTGAAAGTAGACAGAGGTTTGGTTTTAAGTCTGTTTCGTAGTTTTTGACCTTTTCTGAGAAGGAATCATCTTTAGGGTAGGGAAAAACAGTTAAAAATACTACAAAAAGTAGGAAAATCATGGTGTCTTTAATGATTGTAAAAATTTTCATGATAAATCTTCTTTCTTGACAAGCTTCATCTCCCACAAACAGCATGAGGAAGTGTGGAACTGCCTCTGGCCAAGCAACGTGATTCTCAATTGGCTGTGATGTTATATGTAGTATTTCTAAAAATCAGTCAGTACCTCAGAAATAATGAGGTTAACAATATATATGAAGTATTGTACAATACATATGAATGTGTTGGTAGCCACAACTCCCTGTGAGTAGCATAGGCAGCTACTGGTGAAATAATTCGGAGCAGGAAGAAAATCCTCCTAAACTGTCAGTTGACTGATTTCCATAAAAGCCATCAATAGCTGGCCCTTCCAGTACTCAGTGGCTGGGTTGAGCCCAAGAAGTAAACTTCAGGTGTCTATGGTGTCTGGTTCCAGAAGGGTGCCTTGGATATTTGAATGTGAAATCTAACCCTTCAGTCATGTTGAGTGTCTGTACAGGAGAGTTGAGTGCACAGCCTTGTGGCATATGATGGGTTGAGGTTTCGTAGTGGAAGAGCTAGAGGAGGTGTACTGAAAGGTGGGAAGAACTCCTGCTGATATGTGTAACTTAGGTTGTGTTTAAAGTTGTTTTACTTGTGGTCTGCTGTTTACTTGTGACTTGCAGCAACAATTGTAATTTTTGTCTTGTAGAATAAATATTTGCTGCTTCAATATTAAGTGTGCTTTGTGTTGTATGGACCTAATGAGTTCATTTGAAATGGAGTCTTAAGATTTTCTCTTCCCATGAGTGCACAGTGTTGGAAAAAAGTAGATGTATCCAATCTATGTGAAAAAGGTAAAAGGAACACTCTGCTGAGGGGTGGTGCTGGTGCCCTTTGCGGGGAGCGCCAGGAGTCACACTGTCCCCTGTTACTCTAAGCGCAGCTGGGGACTGACTCTCCCTGGGCGTGTGTTACTGTTTCCATGGCTACAGGTGGGGAAGGGAAGTGCCTCAGGAAAGTGGGGCTGGCCACGGCAGCCAGCTGGACATGCTCACTCCACTGCCACAGCTGCAGCCCACCTGTGCTGTGTCATGGGGCCGGGACGCAGTGGGCACGAGCACTGGGGCTGAGGGGGGAGCAGCGGTGTGGGGTTTGGCTGTGAGCATGCCTGGTTGCAGCAGCCCATAGAAACCCTGGGATTCTCGGGGGGGGTGTGTGTGTGGAGTGTGTCTCCTGAGTCAGAAGGGGCTCAGAAACGGTTCTCTTTGCTCCGCTGTGCTGAGAGAGCCCTTAGGGGGAACAGAGAAGTGTCAGCAGTGCTCTAGAGTGGCGGGGAGTGGAGCAATGGGCGTGTCCTGCATACATATTAATGACCTGCATGTGTTTGTGAATTTGATGTTCTGTGAGAGCCCTGGCATGACCCGTTCTTCTCAAATGAGGGGTTATAATTGTACACAAAACCTTTGAAGTTGCTTTTTTGATGCAGGAACTTGTGAGATGTTTATCTTTCTCCCAAAATTCAAGGAATTGAAAAGTGAGTCCTCTAAACTCCAACCACTTTAACTCAGGGGAACATTTCCCTTCCCATAGTAATCGGAAGTTGGTGTACATTGCAGCAATAAATGCTGTTCACTTGGTTTCTGGTCCTTTTTGTCTCCCATGACAAAAGTGCTTCAAGAGCTTGGGGTGTTGGTCGATGGCTAGCTGAACATGAGGGTGGCCAAGAAGCCCAGTGGCATACTGGCCTGTGACCAGAAGGTCTTCTGTACTTGGTGCTGGTGAGGCCACAACTTGAGTACTGTGTCCAGTTCTGGGCTCCCCCATTCAGGAGGGATATTGAAGTGCTGGAGTGGATCCAGAGAAGGGTAACAGTACTGGTGAAGGGTCTGAAGCACATGCCCTGTGAGGAGCAGCTAAGGGATCTGGGGTTGTTTAGCCTCCAGAAAAGGAGGCTCAGGAGTGACCTTATCACTATCTACAACTACCTGAAAGGAGGTTGTAGCCAGGTTGAGGTTGACCTCTCTTACCAGGCAACTAGTGACAGGACAAGAAGACATTACAAAGAAATTCTTCACAGAAGGGGTAATTAGATATTGGAATGGTTGCCCAGGGAGGTGGGGGAGTCACTATCTCCGAAGGTGTTTAAGGAAAGTTTGGAAGTGGCACTTTAGTGCCATGGTATAGTTGACATGGTGGTATTAGATCAAAGGTTGGACTCAATGAATTCAGTGGTCTTTTCCAGCCTAATTGTTTCTGTGATTCTGTGATCTAAGTCCATTAATTGCAGCTTTTCAGTAAAATGCTGTGTTGCAGGGAAGGAGAGAGTATCGTCAAGCTCATCAGCATACTGTTTGTTGCAAAAAGGCCCTCAATACAGTCAGTCTTTTCTGCATCCCAGCTTTCTTGGGATGTGCTCCAGTGGGGAGTGGCACCAACAGTCAGAGGAGCAGAAGAAATGTAATTCTGTTGTATACACATGATCTTCACTCAGGTAAACAGCTTGGCTGCTCTGAGAAAGGAGCTGAAGCTTGAACTGTCAGAGTTTCATGTAAATAACTGACTTGGAAAAACAGAATCCCCTCTGAGCTATTATGTGCCTCTTCAGAAAGAAGGTCCCTCAGGGCTTACTAATTGGTACAAACCTTGCAAAATGAGGTGAAATCACATCCTGGAACTTGGACAAGTCAGAGTGAAATACGTAGTTCACTCCTGGTGTCCCTGTATTCCCCTCAAGGTAAACATACAAGAAATTCTTAGCACAGTAAAATTACAGGGCTTTCCACATCAGGGCACAACTATATGAGTCTTGGCAGGGCAATCATAGTGGTAGAATTTCTAAAGGAAAACTCCAGTGTGATTCCTGGCAGGACAATCACAATGTTTGAAGTCTCCAGCTGTGCAAAACTGCATAATACAAAACTATCAAAACATGATATTCCCAACATGAAAAACATAAAAGGAGTATGGAGGCTTAAATTGTATTAGTAAAACCTTGGTGTAATTGGCCTTTGGTATGAAAGAAAAAACCTGTTGTTCAGTCTTCTGGCAAGGGCAAAACCTTTAAAGTTGAATTACTGAGAATAATAACCTTCCTTTGAAGGATTAAGCTGAAGCTTAGAACACTGCCCATTTAGAGGCTTACTTGAAAAGAGTATCTCTTTGTGTATAAACTCTATGACAAAAATAAGGGGATCACAGCAGAGGATATAGGAAGAGTGGGACAAAGGGATGGTATCCATTTCCTGAAGTGGCTTCAGAAACTCCCAATATGGTATTTTGGTTGCATGCAAGGTCCAACTCTGTCAGAATGATGCTTATGGCCAGAAAAAAGATTGTATAAGAACAGAACTACTGAAGTGCCCAACTGGAGCTCAAATAAAAGGCTTGTGTAGGAGATGACCTGTCAGTTATTCACCTTGATAAAACGTTTTCTGTTCCGTCTTTCATTAAGTAAGGTGCCAGAAATGTTGCAGGAAGACACCACCTTGCTGGTGACAATTGCCATGATTGTATCGGTATAATACTTGAACATCCCTGTTTTAGCAACCATGATGGAACTTGGTAGCTAGCTGAGATCTTGTTCTTGTCCATGCTTGTGGCTCATCTGTGTGCTGTAACTCACCTCCATCACAAACTGCAAGTTTGTAGAATTATTTTTGCAGTTCTTAGTACAGTATTGTATCCATAAAAATGTTCATCTTCTGTGGGTTTATGCTGGAAGAAACATGAGATAAAATGTTTAAAATATAAACATGGGAGGAGCAGAGTTTTGCAGGCTTGTATGAGATGTTGCTTCTGGGCTTAATACCATTTAACCACGTAGGTCTGCTGCTGTGGGTGAGTACTGTATGTGAAACTGCTTGTGGATGACTCTGGTAGTAGCAGAGGCTAATTCTGACTGTATGCTTTTGGCTATTGTTTGCGCTCCTCTGCTTGCTTGTTACATCCTGTGATGTGTGACTGCAGAGCTTATTTATGTGCAGGACTCATTGGCACTGGGCCCAGACTTGATTGTCATGAAATACAGCATAAGTAGGGACCAATGGTCAAGAACTGTTTCCATTTCATGAAACAATGAATTCCTTATGAGTATGAGAATTGAAGCTAGATGCCTAAAACATTCAAATCAATCTACAGGAAACGATGATTTTAAATACTTCCATCTAATTAGAAGTCTGCGTTGTTACTGTTTTTCTGAAAGCAGGTAGGTCAGTAGAATGAGCAGACACATTGTACAGAGTCCTGCCCTCCGCTCAGGAGCAGCAGGTCTTCCAGACCAGATCTTTTGCTTTCCAGGACTTGGTTAAGAATATGTGGGGAGTTGTGTGCAGGCTTTAAGGAGAGAAGGCTAATTGGTGGAGCAAGTCTTAACTTCTTCTGGTACAAGGGCTACTTATAACTTAATGACAAGTAATATTTATTGCTCCCTTAAGGTTCACAGGCAGTAATTCATTGTACTTTAACACATAGTGGGTGAATGGATAATGAATGCTGATGTTCCAGGGCAATGATTAGAATGATGTTGCCTTAAAGCAAAATTAAGATTGCTTTACACCTGCCTCAGGCTCTCTAGGCAGAGAGGGAGGTTGTTAGGTTTTTTATCTCAAGATATGAGGAAGAAGTACCATTGTAGAAAGCAGTGAGAGACCTGAAGCATCTAACAGCTTTGAGTGAATTTTCACATGCTGCCAGATGAAGAAATGTAGTAATCTATCCAGAAGCATCTGCTTTTATAATTTTAGAATTGCAGCAACTGCCTGGGATTAAATCTTCATTCTCTTCACTACTGGGATGACTTTTTTTCATCATGAACTCTTTTACACTGGGGAGGAAGGTCTGCAGTGTGCATTAGGAAAAGATTTTTTTGGAAGATATTCTCCTTGTGTACATTCTCAAAAGTAGCTAGTGTGCATTTGGGGCACTTTACTAGGGACATATTCAAAAATCCTTAATGTTATTTTTTTTTAATGCAGAAGAGAATTAACTGGATGAATAAACAAAATTATGAAGGACAGCAATCTCCAGACCTACTCTCAGGTGCTACCTGATTTCTAATTCTCTGCATGCTTCAAGACTGAGCAGCTCTGACTTGCTTCTGAACTAACAGTCAACTCTTATCTTGTTTTCTCCCTGCAAAGGATCTGGATGGCTTTACGCCCAGGGGAAAGTTGCCAAATTCCTGCTCCCTTGTGTCATACTGAATGAACTTGTAGCAGAATTAGAGGCATTACCTATTCTTACAAAGACTGCTTGTGGTTGACCAACTTTGTAGCCCTCCCCACCCTGCCTGTTAAGGTGCTGGAAGTTTTTATGCTGCAGAAATATTCTACTGTGAGTAAGGGACACAAAGATATTTTCAGATTTCTTTTTCAGGTTCAATAACTTAGTATAAACATAAAACTTTCAATGTAACTTTAATCTGCTGTTGAAGACCAAATCCTTTTGGACAATTGGAAGATGCAGCAAATGAAAAAGAAAATGGGAAGTTATTCCTTTTCTGTTACTTATGCAAAGTTTGAGTGATACTGCGAGTAGTTCCCACATACCTTGTGGTTTTTTTTACCATCTGTGGTTAGCTGGCTCACCCTCTGAAGTGACTTTTTGGTAAACTGGACATGACCAGGAGGAGAGTTAGTTACCCCACCAGTTTCCTTGATATAAAGCTGAACTCGTGATAGCAATAAGATATGTTAGTGGCAATGGAGTGGAGCATCTGATTGGTTCCTGTGAATGCTGGTAGTGCTCCAACTGCTCTACTGAGAGGAACTGATTTTATTTCAATTTTATTTCTGCAACTTGTTTTGCAGACAATTTTTCACAGATCTTGTACCTTGATATATTGCTTAAAGAAACTATAGACTCAGTCATGGAGTCAAATGAGGGCAATGCCCTCAAAAGTAGACAGCCAGAAAAACTGATTGAAGAATATGCACGGTTGGATGAGCAATAGCAAACTGGTGGTCTGGAGTGCTATTAGAAGGAAATCTGGAAGACTTTAGGCTGTGAGGTAGAATCATAGTTTCTATCTTCTGGTGAAGGCTTAGTATCTCTTCAGTTCATCCCACTATTTCCATCTTAGTCAGCTGCATGGAAACTCCATGTGGGTAGCAGAGTGCCACTAGCAGTGCTGTGTGTTTGGAGGAGGTGTGGCTCATGTTCATTTCAGCTACAGTAGTCCTTGCACTTTGTGTGTATTCTGTGTGGCTAAAATAATTCAGTTTCTCTTTTGGCCTGTTTTTGCCAAAAGTTTGTTGGGATATCATGTTCTTTTTCATCTCCGCGTCTAGGAATTACGAAGGTGTTCTGTAGTCCTTACTCTTCTGATTCTGAACAGTATGAGAAACAACATTTTGCCACAAGTTCGGAGCTGAGATCCTATGCCAAGAAATGAATTTAAGTGCCTTGCGTTATGCTGGTGTAAATAGTTAAGGCTGAAATATAGTTAAAGATGTCAAGAAAAACTTTTGTGAAGACCTTGCTTCAGGGTAACGTTCAAGGCAGATAGACACAGATCTCTTCTGTGACCTAAACCACCTTTACTTTTAAAAGACTGTAGCATTCATTTCTAGATGTGAAGCTGGATTTACAGATCACTTTATGCATTTTTTAGTTAAAAATATGGACAAAATTGAATAGCTTAATACTAATAAGCATTGACATGTTCGGAAGCTATGTGTGGAAGCCAAAACCAGTTGAAACACTTTTATGAGAGATGTAGTATATATAATGTATTCCAGATTTTAGGAAACTTATTACACAGGGGATCCCTTCTTCACTGCTGTAGGCAGTTGTCAGAGATAAATAAAATGCTAAGCTTAATGAACCTAGTTCACAGAACCAAAGTAGTTGTGCCTAAACAAGAGGCAATTATGCAGGAGAGCTGAATGAATATATTCAACTGTAATGGTAACATTGGGCTGCTTCTTGTGGCTTCTTGGGCTTCAGTATTGAGCAGTAAGAGAGAATGCCTGAAACATAGAATGGTATTAATGTAATGCTATTGCCTCGTGGTGACTGCTTTTCAATGACTTTTGAAGGTTCCTTGATGCAAGAAAGCAGTTGCCTAGTGTATTTCAAAGCAAGCTGTGTATAAAGTGTGAGCATAATTTTAGGTTTGGTGTCTTGGCTTGAAGTGTCCTAGTGATACCTGACATTGCCCTGTTAGAGGGCAGACTTCTGTGCAGATTGTAGCACTGTGTAACTTTGTGTTAGTTTTGTTTAAGTTATATTTCTTTTTTATTACTACAGGGGAACTCAGTATTTCATAAAAGGCTGGATTCAGCAGATGACTCTGGGGAAGGCAATTTTGTCTAGTGTTGTTGAGATGGAAAGAGGTTATGTGGTTAGCGCTCTGTGGTTGTGGCAAAGCAGAATTATTTATTCTTAGGTTGTTTAAGAGGAACAAGTCTTCAGTCTGTTGCTCACAACCAATTCCAGCCTTTTCCTTAGTGGCTTGTCTTATTGTCGTGGTGAGAAGTTCCTAATACTTAACTTTTCCTGATGCTTTTAAGGCCTCTGTTGCTTTTTCAAGTCTTGTGATTAAAGTTTCTTTAATCATATTAATAACATCATATGATGTGCTAGTTTCTGTCTGGTATTAAGATTTTCTTTGTCTAATTGTATTTTTCATCCTGTAATATTTTCCCTGTTTAAGTATAATACCCTACAGTGAAACCAGCACTCTTCTGAGGGTTAGCAAGTCCAGAAAAGAATAATTATCTTATTGCCATAGATAACTTTATTAAACACATCAGTTCAACTGTTACCAGAAACGATACCATTAAAATACCTAGGTATATAAAGGCCTCAGAGATGCATCCTCCCCTTGAATTCATCCATCCCCCTCTAAGCAAATTTACTTGTGGAGATTATTTTTGTCTGAAGCCCTTATTTCTCCAGAGAAAGGATATCTAGCAGATTCAGGTCCTCAGTAGGAAGGTACGATGGGTAAATAGCTACCAGTTCTGGACCAAGCCTGAGTTTTTGTTTCAAATGGGCTTCATCAGTCTATAGGTGCAGTATGTCTCTGTTACAATGATAACTCGATGCTTGTTGTTTCCTGCTTGCATATGAATCTTTTTGGAACAAATAACTTGATATTTTGCATTTGCTGTAATTCTCTGCCTTTAATCTTGTTCTTGCATTGTGTTTTTTGAAGTGCTCACTGCTTCTGCTTGTGTGTTCCTAATGGAAGTACAGCTTTTTAGTCAGAATTTAAAGATCCAGGAAACTACTTTTTTATGTAGTGAATGCAGTTCCTGTCTCTGCCACACAGTATCTCCTCCTCNCTGATCTATTCTCTTTATATTTTTAACCTGTTATGTGTCTAGTTTGAAATGTAGGGATCCAGGTTCATCTCTGTCCAGTTCACTGGTTCACAGGACATTCTGAATTGGAAGGGACCTACAAGGATTATTTAGTCCAAATCCCAAGCGAACGTCCACACAGGGGTCAAACCCACAACCCTGGAGCCATGTTGCTAGATTATTCTGTGGTCTTGTGTAAGTCAGCTCAGCCTCTTGTGTTTTGTTCTCTATCAGAGGAAAAAAA
>WEKX01026553.1:161775-195605 GCA_013390025.1 Pitta sordida | reverse complement strand
TGTCCACAGAGCTCTGGAGTTCCGGGGGGTGGGGCAATGGGCATGGCCTTCATGCATATTAACCACCTGCAGTTCTTTGCGAGAATAATATTTTGTGAGGCCTTTGGCCTGTCCCTTTCCTCGTGATGGAGGAAGTATAACTGTAGTATGTACAATGGAACAAATATTAGATAATGAGTCTGCTCTGAGCAGTTAGAAGTGTATCTTCGGCATCTCTATTGAACTGTGGGAGTCGCTATTGTCTTTTCCCCTCCTACCCCCTCCCCTGCAAACATAAGTTGCATTATATTTCAATTCCACTTAAATCCTATTAAGAAGTAAGCAAAGAAAGTAATATATTGAGTAGATGGGTTTTGGTTTTATTTTTCCTAGGCTGCTCATAGACAATCCTAAGATATATCCAGATCGACAGCCATGCTACTTTATCTGACAAAATAGCAATATGACGAAAAGGCACTTCATTAGAGACAAAAAACTCTCTTAGATCTCCATGGCTCTTTGTCTCTCTGGTTAGGAAGTTTAACAGTTATCATGCAGAAATTGTCTTTTTTATATGCTTTATTACTAGAATCTGCTATATGAATATGAAATTGTGTAAAAATAGTACTTAAGGAAACAGAAAAAATTGCATTAGTACCTGAATTCTAGTCTATTAGCTGCCAAAGCACAGCCCCTACGTGATGCTTACCACAGCAAATTTGTATCTTTACTAATTTAAATTATTAAAGAAAAGAAACATGACTAGAAACACAAAAGGACCAAAAATTGCATACATGGGTGTAATGGAACTATTTTTATTAACTTTAATCCATTCTAATAAATATTTAAATAATTTTTGGTGTGTGTATTTTGTTTGAATAAAAAAGTAAATGAAGCTCAACTGTTAGAGACAATTTTAATTGTCTGAAGTAAATGCATAAAACATGGCCTGTGGATAGGAGTGTAAACAAGAAATCATCATACGTAAGTGTATTTAGAAGCGTAGTCAAAGGCTCTTAGTAAAATAGTGACCAGAATGTTCTCTGTATATGACCTACAGGACAGGAAAGGATGATTTTCTGCTGCTCCTGCTATCAGAAAAATATTTATTTCAGTGTTATTTTAGAAGCAGTGTTAATTCAGGGTAAAAAAATAGTATCTATTATTTTATTGCTTATACATGTCCTCTCTGTCCATAATTTATGTGTTCTCTTTTTTTCTAAAATGTTTTTTCATAGCTTCTTTTGTAACAGTCTTTATCAAGGGGTGAAACTAAAGGATACTAGTTTTGGGCAGCAATGGAACTTAACTGCAAACATTCTTGAAAATTAAACATACTTACATGTTATTTTGTTCAAAAATGAAACATAAATGTTCAGCTGTTGTGTGTTTCAGTTACTTTACAAATGAAGCAGAAATATGAAAATTGGACATCTCATTTCTGTTTGTTTTTGTTCACAAATGGAGTAGTGTGTTGGGTTTGCTGTGGCTGTTTTTTTCTGGTAATGGGGGGCCTACGGGGGAGGCTCTTCTTCAAGAAGTTGCTGGAAGCCTCCCTCATAGCTGGTAGACGTAATGCCAGCCAGCTCCTGGCTGGACCCACTGCCGACCAAGNCTTCTTCACGACCTCGCCCATTTGCGGAGCAATATTTTGCAAATATGATTTCGCCGTCTGCAAGCTCAGCTGGCTGACACATGTGCAGTTTGACTCTGCTCTGCCAAGGGGCGATGCCGCGATGTCTGTGGGGTGGGACTCACCCCGCCCTGCGGGGATGTCCCTGAATGGGGGGACTGCCTCACGAAACTAAGGCAAGCTGTGTGCTGGGAGGGGGCTTCTGTTCCCCCGCCCTCTGGGGCTGTCCGGGAGCCCTGCCCCTCTCTCATGTGACCGGTGGATGTTAAAGGGAAAGAAATTCCCATACCATCCTGACCCCTCCACCCCCCCACCCCCCTGGTGTCTCGGGCACAGTGCGGGGTNGATGGAGGAAGTATAACTGTAGTATGTACAATGGAACAAATATTAGATAATGAGTCTGCTCTGAGCAGTTAGAAGTGTATCTTCGGCATCTCTATTGAACTGTGGGAGTCGCTATTGTCTTTTCCCCTCCTACCCCCTCCCCTGCAAACATAAGTTGCATTATATTTCAATTCCACTTAAATCCTATTAAGAAGTAAGCAAAGAAAGTAATATATTGAGTAGATGGGTTTTGGTTTTATTTTTCCTAGGCTGCTCATAGACAATCCTAAGATATATCCAGATCGACAGCCATGCTACTTTATCTGACAAAATAGCAATATGACGAAAAGGCACTTCATTAGAGACAAAAAACTCTCTTAGATCTCCATGGCTCTTTGTCTCTCTGGTTAGGAAGTTTAACAGTTATCATACAGAAATTGTCTTTTTTATATGCTTTATTACTAGAATCTGCTATATGAATATGAAATTGTGTAAAAATAGTACTTAAGGAAACAGAAAAAATTGCATTAGTACCTGAATTCTAGTCTATTAGCTGCCAAAGCACAGCCCCTACGTGATGCTTACCACAGCAAATTTGTATCTTTACTAATTTAAATTATTAAAGAAAAGAAACATGACTAGAAACACAAAAGGACCAAAAATTGCATACATGGGTGTAATGGAACTATTTTTATTAACTTTAATCCATTCTAATAAATATTTAAGTAATTTTTGGTGTGTGTATTTTGTTTGAATAAAAAAGTAAATGAAGCTCAACTGTTAGAGACAATTTTAATTGTCTGAAGTAAATGCATAAAACATGGCCTGTGGATAGGAGTGTAAACAAGAAATCATCATACGTAAGTGTATTTAGAAGCGTAGTCAAAGGCTCTTAGTAAAATAGTGACCAGAATGTTCTCTGTATATGACCTACAGGACAGGAAAGGATGATTTTCTGCTGCTCCTGCTATCAGAAAAATATTTATTTCAGTGTTATTTTAGAAGCAGTGTTAATTCAGGGTAAAAAAATAGTATCTATTATTTTATTGCTTATACATGTCCTCTCTGTCCATAATTTATGTGTTCTCTTTTTTTCTAAAATGTTTTTTCATAGCTTCTTTTGTAACAGTCTTTATCAAGGGGTGAAACTAAAGGATACTAGTTTTGGGCAGCAATGGAACTTAACTGCAAACATTCTTGAAAATTAAACATACTTACATGTTATTTTGTTCAAAAATGAAACATAAATGTTCAGCTGTTGTGTGTTTCAGTTACTTTACAAATGAAGCAGAAATATGAAAATTGGACATCTCATTTCTGTTTGTTTTTGTTCACAAATGGAGTAGTGTGTTGGGTTTGCTGTGGCTGTTTTTTTCTGGTAATGGGGGGCCTACGGGGGAGGCTCTTCTTCAAGAAGTTGCTGGAAGCCTCCCTCATAGCTGGTAGACGTAATGCCAGCCAGCTCCTGGCTGGACCCACTGCCGACCAAGGCCGGAGAGATAGAGACGCCTCTGTGATATATCTTAAAAGTGTATCCAGTAGTCAGGATTTGGATTTTAAGTCCAAATAGCTTGAAACCAACCAGATGTCATCATACTAAAAATAAAATTCATAGGGAAAATAAACAACATTATTTATTTATTTAAACTAAAATTTGGAGCACTTCAATACGCTTTGAATTTTTATGAACTTGCACAGCCTTTATAGCCTCTGCATTCCCTGAAAATTACAGGCGTTAAATACTTTGCTCTCTTGCATATGCTTAGGGGCACACTCAGACATGCTCTGCTGAGTTCAGGCAGGTTATGAAGTTACTGCCATCTAGTCTAATGCTAGTATTCGGCGAGTTAAAATGCAGGATTTGACTCTCCACAGATTCCCACACCACTTCTGCACAAAACCAAAGGTTTTAGTATGCATCAGTGGTAAAGAGGTCAACTTTTTGAATTTTGCTGTTTATGTTTTGATTTGTTTATTTTCTGCTAGAAAATTAGTTTAACACAAAATCAGCTTCTGATTCTTTTAGGCTTATGTGAAAAGATCTTTAATTCTATATTCTTTACACTTTGAATTTACGGAGAATATATGACTGGCAGATCATGATGGATGTTAAAATCATTAACTTATTGAGTCATTTATCCAGAATTTCTGTGTCTTTTAACAATATTGATTCACTGTACTTGAGGTTGTAAATATGAAGAACCTTATCATATAAGCACGGGAAACTCCTTTCATAAGCCCAAGGAGAATTTGAAGGAGGTAAATACAATAGATGCAATATTAAAGAATTGTTTGGGAATATTCTGACCAGACAGAAATAATGGGAATAAGACACTGAGCTGTAGAAATAGGAAAGAAGAAAACCACAAAGAAGAAATTAATAAATATGTACTCACTGACGATACCTTCGTCTACTAGTGTGATATAAACCCAAAGTTAGAAATGGTGTTATACAATCTTAAGTGCTAATCTTCTGTTTGTCATGGAAGAGAAATAACCATTTGAAAATCTCATTACACGTAACTTCTCTTACATATTTGGAGAGAAAATTATGGAGGAAAAAACACCCTTAATTTTTTTACAAGGATTTAAATTTCTAGATGACAGCTTTACAACAAAAGATTTGGCTATATGTCTTCAGAAATTGTAATTCATTTTTTGTATCCTGGTCTCTCTAGTCCCACTCATTGCATGTTTTGTGACTTTTATTGTCCTCCATGAGTACAAAAATTATATATTTGGAGGAGGGGACAATAAATGCCGCACTGTCGTTCACATTAGAATATTATTAGGAAAGATGTTTGTTTATGAGCCTTTTTTATCCTCCTCTGTGCAGTTCGAAGTGCCTATAGTTTTGAATCTTTGTATCATAATTAGTAATTAAGTCCAATATTGTAATATCCTGGCTGATGTGATTATCTAAATACACTAAATATCCATAAATATCCACTAAATATCCTCTACACAGAAGTCCACCATTGTAGATGACACTTTCTCTACCCTTGTTATAGTCATACAGTGAAATGATTGTGGCTGGATTGATGCTATTGTTAAAATACAGACACTAGATGTACCCTGCTTCCCTCTAAGAAAGAGATGATACAGTGGCATGCCTCATTATACATCTCCAGTTGTAGAAGGTAATTATAGAATAAGCACTGAAGGGGGATTTGATTGCACAAAAGTGCGAGGAGGAATATCAAAATGTCCTTTCTTTAACCAGCACTCAGAAATAGAATTGAAGAAGATACTTAGGAAATGGTTTTCATTCCCAGAGCCTAACACATTTTATGGAAGCAGAGGTCATTTCTGACCCTCCTGTGAATGGGGACTCCTTTTTCTGGCAACATTGTGTACCAGGATACTTCACACATGTGAACCACAGGAAGTTTGAAAAGATGGAACATAATACTGAATATATCTGATAGTGACCCTGGCCCCCTGAGCTAACCCCTTCAAGTCCCCCCTACTATTACAGCCTTACAGGTTGTAGCCTTTCCTATTCAGCCAGTAGCTGGTAGTTTAGTCCTTTTGTTTCATAAGACATAGGAGGCAGTGTTATCCCAGCACTGGGCATTAATGTCATACAAGCACGTTAATTTGCCTGTGATTCAGGTTTGCCATGAATGCTTCACATAAATATGATTTTCCAGAGGCATAAATGGCCTATATGGAATATGAATAATGTCTAGTTTTGTTTGTGAAAACCAAATGGCATTAAGTCAAAAGGATAGCATCTTGAAATGACTTTTAAGCATTGTCTTACTAATTGCATTGAGAAAGAAATGTCACGTTCAGTGACAACAGCTTCCACTGGTTCTAATGAGAAATTTATAACTAAAACCAACACCTGCCTGTGAAAAAAAACCCCTACTGATGCCAAAATACTCCATCCCAATATTTTGTATCCTGGGTTGGGGAAGGGATATGTAGTCGTACATGAGATAATTTCTCCACACAAAGGAGGAAGAACATGTAAAGAAAACTCAGTTCTTCTAAAAATATAGGAAACCAGCCTATTACTGTAAGAAACAGCTGCATAAATATTGTAAGCTGCAGATGTTCACATAGATCAACACTGTAGATCATCTTCTGTTGACATATGTATTTTATCTGAACTTGCGACTGTCTTCACAGTGTTAGACTTAGGTTCCTTCTTCGCAATGAAGGCAATATATTTCATAATATGAAACTCCCTCTAATTACTCACTAAAAATCAATAGCAAATAAACCCCAAAGCAAGAAAGTGACTCTATAACATTAACTAGTGACTGGATTCGAGGCATAGAATCTTCGTCAGGTCTGGTTATTTTTCTCATATTTTATACTGGTTATGTAGTGGGTTTGGGTGGGAGAATTAGTTTACTAGGAATAGGAAGACCTAAAATTCCAGCTAGATAAAAGATAGATGAAGACTAGTTCCACTAACAGTATTCAGTGATTGAGATGAGAAGGAAAAATACGGTGGATATTAGAAACTGGGCCAGAAATAGTTGCTAAAATGTAATTATATAATTGTAAAAATTTTTAAATTTAAAACATAATTCACTTTAAGTAAATTACATCAGTAAATTACATACCTGGATTTAATCGAGAGGAAAAGAGAATTAGTTAAAATTTTTAGTTAATATTCTATATATTATTTCCAGTTGCTGTGGCAAGAAAACCCATATATGAATAGGTTTTCCCAATGACTGGGTCCCTAACGAAAGTTCAAGAACATTTTGTTTGAATACTTAAAGCATGCATGATAACAAACTACAGTGCTAATGATTAAATTAAATCAAGCTTCTCCCATTTTACACTGTTTCCAAAGATAATTATTCTCCTCTCCTAAAAAGTTTGTCAGTTTGGACAGAGTGACTTGACAAAGGAAGCTGGACATGGGATGTTGTTATGTCTTCTAAGATTTGAGATATTTGCTTATTTATGAGAACTGGAATGTTGCATGTAAGGATTGACAAAACCAATAGATGACCTATTGTATAGAAAATAGATTATGACTCTTGAATATGTTTTAACATGAAATATAGTTTGTAACTAAAACAAAAAATTCTGAAGTGTTTTTTGTCAGTGAAATAAGCCAGCTCCTGGTGTTATGGAGCTATAACTTGGAGAAAATTACCCGTTAAGAATACATTCTCAGAGAACAAGAACTGAAAGGATCTCAAAGTCTTAAATCAGCCTGTAAAAATACTCATCTACAGGACATGAAATTAGAACATGTAATTTTTTTGCAACACAAAGAGCAGCACCTCATGAAAACTAGGAAAATTGCTGCATACACTTAATCATCTGCTTGATGTCTAAGGAAGGTGAAAGAGTTTTAAAGGAATGCTTTGGGTTTAATGACCTGCAGAGTACCATGTAATGAATAGCATGTTCACCTGCAAGATGTGATATCCGTGTTCTCATCCATTCTCTGCATGTTTTAAGTAATGGTTTGAAAAAAACTTCTGAATTATACCAAATCTAATTACCATACTGATGCAATACATTTATGTCACTTTGAACCTCTACAGGCAAAGCTGTTTGTACAAAAAACTTATTTCATCCTTAATCACTTTCTAATGAATCCAGTCAAAGTTCTACTATGTGTTTAAAATGAAACATTCTATGTGTTTAAAATGAAACATTCTTATCAGGATAATGTAAAACCTTTTATTTTGGATGCTCAGTATTTTATGATAACGAGAACTCACACTCAGACACATGAGAAGTGAGTGTGAATTTGCTTCATCAGGGTAATAAACCAATATAGTACTGGAGAATCAGAGCAAGCTGTCATCCTTGGCATAGTAGGTGATGGTAGAGTATCCATAAGTTTTCTGTCCTGTCCTGTATCTGCATGACTACTTTTTCTGCCCTTAATACAGAAATTTAATACAGTTTGGACTGCCTGGCTACTGAACTAAGAAGCTGGGTACAGGTTATATCACAACTGGTTGTATATGATAGTTATCGACAACTAGTGGTACATTCTGTTTGAGGACTGAGCTGCTATTTTTACTAAAAAATGGCACCAGAGCCTTAGTCAATAATGATAACATGAACATGCTGCATGTCAGTGGCAGAGGAATAATGACGAGATCTAGGGTTTTCATGGATTAAAGGGTAAGAATCCTTATTATAAAAGTAAAGTATTCCATGCAATTTGGTAATCTTTTAGGCCTCTTTTTGTCGTGAATACGAGGCTTACAAGAAAATATTAGTTAATTTTAGGAGATCTCTTTAAATGACTAATCTGCACTCTATGCACAGTGAATGAATCTGAATCAGCAATCCCTGGTAGCCAGGAGGGCCAACCATATCCCAGGAGGCATCAGGCAAAGAATTGCCAGCTAGCTGAGGGAGTTGATTGTCCCACTCTGCTTGGCACTGGTGTGGTCTCACCTTGAATATTGCAGTAGTTTTGCACACCACAATGTAAGAAAGATATTAAACTGTTAGAGAGTGTCCAAAGGAGGTGATGGGCCCTGAGGGGAAGTTGTATGAGGAGTAGCTGAGGTCACTTGGTGAGTTCAGCCTGGAGAAGAGGAGACTGATGGGAGATCTCATTGCAGTCTAAGACTTCCTGGTGAGGGGAAGAGGAGGAGCAGACACAGAATTCTAAGCGGTGACCAGTGACGGAACCCAAGAGATGGCCTGAAGTTGTGTCAGAGGTTGGATATTAGAAAAAGATTCTTCTTCTCTTCCTGAGGGTGATTGGACACTGCACAGGTTCCCTGAGGAAGTGGTCACAGCACCAAGCCTGTCAGAGTTCAAGAAACATTTGAGTGGTACCCTCAGGCACATGGTGTGACTCTAGGGGGCTGGTCTTGTGCAGGGCTAAGGGCCAGCTTGGACTAGATGGTCCTTGTGGATCCCTTCCAAATCAGCATATTCTGTGAGGTAAAGAGATGGTGTACACTCTTGTTCTTACTAAGTAGGTACCATGGAAGACAGATACGTACTTGTGAAAGACTGTACTTGTCTGATGAAAGACTGTGAGTTACAAAAGTCCTGATCAGTATGAAGTAGCAAAAACAAGCTGTTACCACTAATTCCAATTTCCAGAATACATAAAATGATTTTTAAAACCTGTGAATGACACAATTTTTTATTTGAAATTGTGCATATTAATCAGTTAATTTTATGTGCAAATGGCTAATTGTCACTAGTAAATTCAATTAGCCTATCAGTATATATAATTATTGTAATTATGCACTCAAATGAAATACATGCTTGCCAAATAGTTTAAATCTTATATCTGGCAAGGCCAAAGATAATTCAAGGTAGTACGTCCCTTGTATTACAGGTCTTATCTTCTATTTTATGTTAATTATTTAGGACGGCATTTCATTCTTTTCCTTGCAAGAGAGTGAGAAAATTCTTCTATCAGCCTTACTTCTAATTTCTTCAAATATTTTTTCTCAGTTTTTAAGACAACCTTTATTTTTTTTAAAGATTCTTATAATCGTGTAAATGTCATCAATAGTCTGTCATTCCAGCATAGCATACTACATATTTCCAAGTGACTTCAGATGATTGATTTGCTTTTTTTCCTCTTCTTATATAAAGCTGGTGGTTTGGCTTCATTGACCTTATATCTCCACCGTATATTTTCCATCTTTATAACAGTGATGGTTTCCTAGTGCAAAGCAAAAGGATTTCTTCCCTTTCTTTCTAGTTAATTCATCTTTCAAATATTGCTGAAAGCAATAGGTATTCTGAATATATTAGAAATAAAACTGAATACTTGTGAATCTGAGAGAACTTATGTTAATGGATAAATTAATTCTACTATCCAATGCCTCAAGCAAAATTTATTTCTGAACGGCTTTTTTCCAACAGTGCATGAGGTGAGGGGTAGAGGAGTAGGGTGTTCAGTCATGGTGTCTTTATAAAGCCAAAACTAAGCTTTACATTTATCTGTAATGTAATGTATTCTGTGAAATATCTTCGTTCTTTTTTTTATGCATAATAATGAAGATTCAGTATGGAATCCTCAATATATCGAGGAGAAAACATTTGCTTAGATGAAATATGTCTTTCTGGTGAAGAGTTTCATTGTGAAAAATAGCAGAACTGTGTGCCTCAGTCTTCTTCCTGTGACTGTAGACAACATTTTCACTATTCTGGATTCAAGCCAGAAGTAGTTTAAGTTTCCTATAAGAAACCTATGCGAAGCATGGAAAGTGAATTCAATGCAGATGGTTTATTTACAGCATGCATTGCTTAGATTCATGTGTTGCGTAGATGACTTTAGAGTTCTGTAATTCTTGACATTTAGAAATTAATAAAGTTGAGATGGAGAGATATATTAATATAGCAGTTTAAATTACCTAAGGAGATAGGACCAGTGTATATGTAAATAAGACAGAGCTGTGGTCAACTGAATAATTTTTAAGTTGGCCATATGTTGGCCCCAAGTCATTAGCCATATGCTGTATGAAGGCTTTTTTTATGAACCATAGATGAAATATATCTGAAATACTGAATGGAGAAGATGACTATAAGTTAAATCTAATTTTTGAACTATGTGTAGTTCTACAAATAAACGTTCACATTAAATCTATCACAACCTGATTGAAAACTTATTTCTGAGATTTGAAAGTATTCCATTGAACATAAGAACAAAACACAAGTAAATTTTATTGAAAACTGCATGAAGTGCAGAAAGGAACTGATGTATCCAAGATTGAAGAACTGCCTTTGATATTTGGGAGAACTGAATCTATGATCGCAGACCAGATCATGACAGTCTTGTTCACTACATCCAGTTCAAAAGAAAGCATGGTACCTAACTATATAATCACATGAGTTAATACAGAAGTCTTTTCCTGCAATTTAACTTATCTACTGGCTTTACCCATGTCATGGCTCCATTGTGTCCACAAGATACCACAGATAGACCTTCAAGGAAGCCATATCTACAGGTGAAAAGATTGTCAAAAGAAC
This sequence comes from Pitta sordida, assembly GCA_013390025.1. Taxonomy (NCBI): domain Eukaryota; kingdom Metazoa; phylum Chordata; class Aves; order Passeriformes; family Pittidae; genus Pitta; species Pitta sordida. Next base: position 184,729 of record WEKX01026553.1, on the reverse strand, counting down.
TCAGAAGAGAGCTAAAGAGAAAGATCTGTCTCACAGATCATCCTTCAAATTGTGTTAGTATCTATTTTCAGCTGGAGTTAGAAGGTATGCTGGTTAAGAACAGGTATTAACAGAATGGAAGGGAAATGAAACCTATGTCTTTTATAGTGACAAAAGAATGTGACAAGAAAAAGTTAAATATGGAAAAACCAGAAGATTTTGAGCAATCTTTAAGAAGAGATGTTTTGGTCAAGATCGTTGATGTTCTTGTTTAACTGAGGCATAGACTCCCATGTGATTGATAGATATCTGCTATGTGATTGATAGATATCTGAAGAAAATTCTGGAAAAGGCACACATGTAGTAATATGTCTTCTCAATTTTATTTCAACAGGCAATACATTTTCTGAACCAAAGGTGGTGATTCAAACGTCAGTGTAAATTTTGGTGTCTGATGTATGGCACACAATCATATCCAAAATTGTTTTGAAAGATACTCTTTCTTCAACCCAGATTTGGTTGATCTTGGCTTTCAGATAGATATCTCACAGGAAAATGCAAGCAGGTTAAGTCAGCACAGAAAGTTCTAGAGTTCATATGTACAATTCGATGAGGGATAAAAGGATAACAACATATTAACACGACTGGAGTTTGAAGAATAGGAACAACCACAAACTGAATAATAATGATATAAATTTCATATAAAAATTGCACATCTGAGCAAAAATATTTATATAATCAGACAGATAGTTCAGCTGTAATCAAGTTAGGATAACCACCAATGTATCTGTTCGATTAACAGCAAATACAGAAGCATTTTGTAATTTATTGCAAGTTGTTTCATGGCTAGGGTTCAGATATTAATAGTGAATCTGAAAAAAAAAGTGGTATCACAATGGGAGGAATATAGTCATGGAAATCTTGTGAGCACAGAAATCAATTTCAAGTGTCTTGCAATAATGTCAATATGGGCAGAATGAATGGAGTTGCTGAAACCAAGCACTTGTTTTTCGGTGAGCTAGAGACAGAACACAGTACAGAAAATATCTAAGACAAACTAATGGTCTTGAATCATTTTAATAATAGGTAAGCTATAATAAATTTAAATCCTGTTATTGTATGAATTTACTTTTAGTGCTGACGTATTTGACAGAGAAAGAAACATTTGGAGCTGCACTTGTTTTCCCACAAGCTGTCTGTAATAGTCTCTAACTCAGTGGTGTAGGGTAGCTATTAAGAATTTGGCTCTGGGTGAGTCAACACAAAAATCTCCTAAAGACAAAGGGAAAAAAGGTTAGTGAAACCTGTAGTTAGCAATGAATGAGGAATCTTCAAGATATCCTGACAGTTTACTTCAATTTGTATGATGTTGGTGTAACTATTAATTTCAGACTTCGTGTTTGTATTAATATTGTTATAGATGTAATTATAAGATCATGGAAGCAGATGAAAAATTACCGTTCATATTAATTTTTGATGTAAACTATTAAGACTTGTGTTGTTGAGCTTGAAGAGATGATGGTTCAACTTCTGGCATTTCTCTCGCTTTTTTGATTTATAATCTAATAGTTTCTGATGTCTGTGGCATGTGATTTTACTCCATAAGGACCAATGGCTACAGGAACAAGTTCAGTGCCTTTAACACAGGAGCCAAAAAATAAACATCAGGAATAGATGTTTATTTAACATCTATTGTTAAGCCTGTTGTTAAGATCATTTTCTTGGAATAGTTTTAGCTATAAAAAAGAGTGCAATGAATAAAAAGAGTAAAATAATAGAAGAGGTACTCCTCATTAGAATGAGCTGCAAAGATTACTGTGAGAGAAGATTGACTTTATTCTTCTCAAAAAGATACCTAATAACCTGAATCAAGAATAAGATTCTTTCCAAAGCAATGCTGCATATTGCTTTCATAGATTCGGAGGAGCAAAGCTTTGAAGATTCTGGAGATCAAAAGGTCAAAAGAATACTCTTATACTATGATGTATGGGGGTTTTATGACATTTAATAAGTTTTATCTTGAGACACATTGTTTTTCTTCTCATCAGAGTTATGTTTTTTCCTGTAATTAGACATTGGAATGGGCTGCCCCGGGAGGTGGTGGAGTCACTGACCCTGGAGGTCAGGAAAGGAAAGACAGGATGTGACATTTAGTGCCATGGTCTAGTTGACACAGTAAGATTGCATCATAGGTTGGACTCTATGATCTCAGAGGTATTTTCCAACCTAATTCATTCAGTGATTTTTTTTATGAGGCTAGTAATCTTTACTTTGAAATGTAGTTCTTGTAGTATTTCCCAAATAACTTTTTAAGAAGAGGAACAATTCAGTAATCCACTGAGCTTGCTATACAGTCAGGTCTCCTATACCACGGTACCGTGGGTCTTGACCCTCTCCTTGAAGCCCTCTGTCTGCGTAGAATGGTAGCTCATTCATAAAGAAATTTGCCCCTCACCCTCACACTGCCTCCCTGAACTCTGGCGCTGTTTCGGAACTGCCCTGCTATGTGTCAGTGTTCATGTTGGTGCTTCCCGGTGCCCATGGCCACCCCACACTGGCAAAAACCCATCTTCCGATTGGCCAGGGACACGGGTGCGGACAACCGCCTGTGTTGCTGTCCTGGTGTCTCTCCAGGTGGGTAGACTGGGTCTCCTTCATTCTCAGGGTAGATGTGGTGTCTAGTCTTGGACACCAAGTCTACCCTGAGAAAGTCTTTGATACTAGGTCTAACTTGAGAGTGTGCAAATCTTTCATAACTGCACAAAGCCTCCTCACTTGGAGCCAAGCCATGCAGGACCAGTGTGCACCTGGCTCTGGTCTGCCACACTGCTGTGCCAAGGGCCAGCTGCCCCGAGCCGAGCCACACCTCGCCATGGGCCACTGAGCCGTGTTGTGGGCCGGCTGCCCCGTGCCGAGCTGCACCACAGGCTGCCCGTGGGGGGTGGAAATTTGCATACTCATGACTGACTACTTTGAATATTCATGCATGTCAGGTTGTGCATATGCAGTTGCAAGACTGGTCTCCTCAATTGCTGAAAAATAATGCCGCTAAGATGTGAAGCTGCAGTATGGGGGGGGGGGGGGGCGGAGGGGGAAGNCAGGGGGGTGCAAAGTGGAAGAGGGTTGACTGTATAATATTAATACGATATAGTAAAAAAACTAGAATACAGTGTCAATTTATTAATGTTACCAGTATGCAAACATACTGGGTAAAACTAGTTTTTCTTTTGCCCAGTCCCACAGACAGGAATCAATCCTGAAAACTGAAAAATAAATATACAATTTTCATATTATTAAGTGTTTTCTGTTTTTTTGCAAAAGTGATAATAGACACCACATTTTGGGAATTCGCATTAGAGAGTTCTATGCAAGAGGAAATCTCAATAGGGGCACTCTGAAACATCTATATTTGGTACACTTAAACTTCATTTTTAGAAACTTCTTTCTCATAGAGTATTGTTTTGGTAGTTGTTGGCAACAATATGGAGAAGACAATATGAGGCAGAAACATCAGGGTTGGTTTTTACCATTCTTTATCACATGCCAGAGAACACCACCATGTTCTACCATATTCTGCTGAAAGCTGAGAATTTCTTGCCAGGGACAAAGAACAACAAACTTCCAATATCAATCCTGTGATTATAAGGACATCATTGTGTCTTCTACCTCTCTTGACACAAAAGAGCCAAATAAAAAAAAAGATAAGCTATTTTGAAAATTTGTTATAGACAGATTTGTAAATGCATGTAAGAAATGTTGCAGGCTTTCCAAAGGTCAGAAACATGTTCTACAGGGAAACAAGTAAGTATTGACATAAGATTAATTTCTTTTGAGCATCCTCTTTTCCCTTGAGAAATAAAACAATGTGATTGGTACTGATTAAAAGGCATATTCTTTTCAAATAACATTTTAAAGTTAGAGATAAAAAAGGCATGTCTAATTAGTTAGAAGAATGAAGTGAAATTTTGAATAGAAGACCTTCATCCAGCTGGGGAGAAACTGAAAAAGCTTTCTTTTTTTTTTTTCATATAGAACAATGTCTTTTTTAAAAGGCTTAGTTTAGTGAACAGATCTTAGCAAGTGATTTGCAGCATATAATTTATTTGACAAATTCATTTTCTTTTCCTTCTCATGGTGAACCAAAACAGAGGCATATTTTCTGGTGTTTTTTTAAAAGGAATTATTTATTCTTTATTATTTTACCTTCTATTGTAAAAGTGATTACAAATTTTCGGAGACTCTGAAAACTGTGTTTGGTACTCTGATATTTCTGTATTAAGTCATGTTTGTGTCTTATAAATTGCATCACATTACTTCTGTTTCCTGACTTTTCTAACAGAGCTCTAAGATGTCTGTAGTTCTGTATTTTGAGCAGTAGCCCATGCTGACATGATATAGATAATCTCACTGCAACTGCTCCCATGTGCAAATGTTTAATATTTGTTGTGTGAGAGTACAGTGTAAAATTTCATGTGTGTGGTTTGGGCCTTATCCAATAGAAATCATTGAGAACTTTTTTCCATTGATTTCAGTGGCAGTGGATCACTGTTCCTGGGACCATCTTGACGAGTGAAAACTCAAATGCATGAATGTACATAGGTCATAAAGATGGACTGGCTGTGAAGATATTTCAAAAAATACTTGACAGAATATTTCTTAGGAGTAAGATTAATTAATTGTCTAGAGTGACCCGAGGTCTCCTTTTAAGATTTTTTGTTTAAGCCCTTCTTAAACTTGATGCATATTATTCTACTCCATCACCGTGATTCATTTTACTTCAGAGGTAGTGAAACTGTGAAATAAGAGTGATCTCCTTCTGCATGTGGCCAGGACAGTCCTGCTTTCAAGGAGTTGAGCTGGGGTTGTTCTTCCTGGAGAAGAGGAGGCTCAGAGGTGACGTCATTTCTGTCTACATCTGCCTGAAGGTAGGTTGCAGTTGACTGGGTGTGAATCTCTTCTCTCAGGCTGCCAGCACCAGAACAAGAGGACATGACCTCAAGCTATGCCAGGGGAGGTTTAGGCTGGATGTTAGGAAGAGTTTTTTCACAGAGAGAGTGATCTCTCAGTGGAATGGTCGGCCCAGGGAGGTGGTGGAGTTGCCATACTTGGAGGTGTTTAAGAAAAAATTGGATGAGGAACTCATGACATATGTTTGCATACATTAAAAAAATTAAAAATAGGTACCAGATTAAATACTATTTATCATCATGCAGTGTCTTCTTAAACATGATTTTGTCCTGTTCATTTCGAGATTTAAGAGCAACTGTCTGATCTGAGGATTCAGAAACACAGATTTTACTGAGGTAGGTATAGGCTTAGAGATTTTTGGATTTTAGTGTAACAGTGAAATTTTATTGAGTTTTAGAAGGATTTTAGAAGAATTAATGGATTTTAGAAGCATTCAATGGGCCTGAGATTTAAGATCCTATATTAAAAGTAAAAAATCTTTTCTTCCCAGTCCTGAAGCATAAACAGAACAAGGTCCTAGCCAAAACATGGGGCAAAGAAACGTGAAACATCACAGCTGATTGATCAAAAGGCATAAAGCAAGCTTGAAATTTATGACATAATGCTGAAGGCATACATATTCATTGAATAATTTGCATATGTATGAGATAGATGTATAAAGATGGGTGACAAACCTGGGGTGGGAGCTTTTGGCACTGGACATGGCTGGGAGGCATCTTTGCACAGCAAAGACATTCTTTCCTTCTTCCTGGGCCCCAAAATTAATCTTTTCAATAGCATGCATGCAAAATCTTGAGTCTGACAGTTGGTTTTGTGACATTTGATGAGGCCTTGAGAGACATATACCTGAAACAACAAAGGTCACAACTGAAGTGTATCGGCAACACACCATGAAATAACTTACGTTGCACCTCTTTGTCTTATAGCAAACAAACCAGTGATTTTCTGTGACTGTCATAGCCATTCCAGTTGCTTACAAAGTTTAAAAGAATCACAAATGTGGACTGACCATTTAAAATTAATGGGCTTATATAAACCCAATAGTTCTATTTATGCTGCTTGAATGTGATCAGAAATTTTAACACAGAGCATGTTTGGGTCTATAAAATAATGTTTCTTGGTCACTTTCGCAGGAAATATTGCTGAAAAAGACTGTGTATGACTGATACATTATGTCCCAGGACACTTAGTTTACTAGTATTTAAACAATGTGTTCTTTAGATAAACTGAAAGTACTGCAGAGTGTTCTCACAAAAAACTGGCTGCTGTGTCATCTGCTATGGACAAACCTTTGTTTACTCTCCATTTTTCAAGAAAGGCACATATCTGCTGCATGACATAGGTCAGCTGGACTGGCTCCAGTTACACTGCACTCTTGTCTTAGGGATGAAGTTCTAAGGAGTCTTGGTGGAAAATGTGAAGTACTATAGTAGAGATCAACCCCGAAAGCTGAGAGAGGAACATGTCCTTTTGTTTCTATTTCATTTCATCTGTACCTCAGGCTAATATCATGACCTCTACTTTAAAGCACATTTTGACAGGTGAAGTTGAAACATGAGTCATAGACTGGAATGATTTGCCTGAATAAATAATCCAGAAAGAATATTTTATCTAAACACTGTTATGATAGCTAAAGGGTTACTGCTAAAGCGTAGGAGAATGGAATAATGAGAATCCAAAGATCAAATTTTATCCAATTCTTTCTAAGAGAAAAAAAAAAAATATTTGAAAATTCATTAATAACCCTTGGAAACTACTTAAATCTTATAATTTATCATTACTGATTTATAATGACTGTTTTTTTCTAAGTAGCCCTGTATAGTAGGTATTTCTCTCCCTTCAAACTTACAAGTGCATTCCTAATAACTTCTCAGAAGTTTTGCTGCAAATTAGATTAGTCTTCTCATTGTCAACAAAATTCCAGACTGAGAAATCAGTCGCTACTATCTCAGAAATATTATGAATTCTCTTATGATACTTGAGTCTTAACAGATCCAGCTACACTGTTACAAGTGGTTGTCCCTGTCTCATAAGTAGGAGCAGCACCTTGGTCCAAGCAAAACCTTAAAGCCTCATCTTTTTTTCCTAGTGGATCCAAACCTCATTATTTTCTACACTGCAAAGAAGTTTATCTTTTATATCTGGCCCGATGTGTAGTCAGTTGTGAATGTTTTCCTTCAAATTTACAGTTCAAACTGCTATAGCAATTCTCATTCCCACTTCAGTAACAAAAACTGAATCTAGGTTTGAAATTTAATCTAATTGATAAGCAGAAACTATTATTATATCATGTCTCTTGAATGAATATTTTAATAATTGTCATCTTCAGTTTGCCAGACCAATGTTATAATCTCTTTCTGGTCTATTTTCAGGAAGATAGCTTTTAGTATTTAGATTTAATTTGACTTTAATAGTACCTTTTTTGTTGTTTTCTCCTGTCACTAAAGGAAGAATAAGGACATACAGGACAGAGATGGAAATACTGCAAATATTTTTCTTCAACTAAAATATTATCACGATACGTGTTTCACTTTCTACATTGCAGAAGTTTTGATTCCAGCTACTTCTATAAATTATTGGTATGACTTTTAAGCATAAAAGATATTTATTCTTAATTGAGCTGTGGTATGCGCAATCACAACATTCTTTAAAGAAATAAACTTTGTTTAAACTGATTTATGCTAGATGTGTAGTGTAGCAAAGGTTTAATGGAATTTAATAAAGTCACATTTTAGTACCTTTAATTGGGATGTTAGATCAGTGTGACGTAGTTTTAATAAGAAATAGGCCTGCTAGCTACAAAAGGGAATTGTAAGTCAACAGTATTCTCAAATTTTGTTCTCAGTGGCAAGTGCTCTGTTTTCAGCCTAATTTCACCTTAATGTCTCCAGTGTTGTCTCTGTGTGAAATCAGTATAACAAAGGCTTGCTACAGTCTTGAGCGTATCAAGAGAATTAATGCTTAAAAAAGCGATTTTCTTCATTGGATGATCAACGTATGTTTATTCAATTAGTTGCAAACACAAGACTAATGATGAGCTCCTAAGGGGATTCTTTCTGGAGCCAGAGAGAGCAGAAGTCTTGCCATTACTGTCCACATAAGCATTAGATCAGACTCTGGTAACAGGAACACCCTAGTGACAGATCAAAGTAATGTGTTCTGCATCTTTACTAAATGCAATGATGAAAACTTGTTTATGGCATTTCTTTTGGTTGAGATATAGAAAATGCAAAGTAAAATCTATTTTGATCAAGCTGTCTAAAATGTATGCCATAGTATTTGACCATGAGATCTATATGCAGAAAACCTGAGGAGATATATCTCTTCTTAAAATGCTGTTGTCAACATTCTCATTTCAAATAACTGACAGGATGCTTCACAAACATTTGTTTTTATCTTCTTATAAATTTTATCTCTCTATATAAGTGTTACCTCTTTTAGTGTTAGGTGCCAAAAGAACCAGCTTGACTGGTAAGATGGAAGATTAAATATATATAGATTAAATGCTTCTCATTAAAACTATTTGATGCCTTTTCATATAACTTTCTTCACAAGGAAAACTTTCACTAAAAACAAGTCAAACCTCTCTATGTTCCAATTTGAATAGCTGGCCACACTCTTTCTTTGTAAAGTGGTATTTCAGCACTCTTTTTCCTTCTTCCTTTCCAAAATTATTACGTCATACTGTTGAAGCACCTGCCATGTTGATTTCATTTCAATGTTGGGTGAAAATAATTTTAGTTCTGTGAAGTGATTCATACATGCACACAGTTATTCAAGCACAAAGGTTTTCTTAGAAACCAAAGGTTTTATGTAACTGTAATCTCTCATTGCAACAAAACGTAACCCTATCAAGAAGAAAATAAATCTATCTTTCTCCTTCTTTCTAATATTCTTCTTAGAGTTCACATTGCTGGCAAAACTGTACTTAAAGATAAGCAACCCAATAGACTGAGCCCAAATTCTTATTTGAAATCAAGTAATGAAATCCTCTTAAATATGATCAAATTCAGCAAATAAGTGTATGTCAAACAAATGTCTGGGATTACTTCAGTTCTAATAATTTTGTTAGTATTTGCATTAATTCCTTTATATAATAAAAAAAAAAGTTTACAACATATCTCCTCAGAAAAGTATGCATTCACTTTTTTATTGTTGTTGTCTTCCTTTTTTCATACTTCAGCTTTATTCTATCAGAAAAAATAAATATGTTTTTTGTAATGTGAACCTGAATGTTCTGTGCAGATGTTTTAAGAAAAAATAAAATTACTGATTCTAGTGACCTTGGACAAAACTAGTTTATACCTACCTTTCGCCTAATACATAATCATTCAAGCAGGGCCCAGATATGGACCACCATTCCTCTTCAAATTTAATCCTGCATGTCCAGCTGCTATCTTGAAATCAGGCTAAGCTGAGACAGGTATTTCCTCCCAGTGATCTTCTTATCTTCAAATCAGTAATTTCATGTATGTCTGTGTGTTCTGCTTGAAATAACATTCACATCTTAGAGGAATTTATCTTAATAAACTTCTAAGTCACAGTGAGGGACTGATTTTTTATGTTGTAGCGTACGACAGTTTGTAATAACAAGCAAAAATAGCAAGCTTCTCTTTTGTTCCTAAGAAACCTTTGATTTCGTTTATTATCTCATATTAGAATTCTGAGTCAAGCTGTGACATGACTAACCTGGCAGAACAGAGCCAGAGGCATCAGAAATACCTTAAATAACCAGGGCCACTTCAAAATTATCATCATCTTACAAATGAATTGAATGAGATGATGTGCTTAAGGAGTCAGGGATATTTAAATACTTGATTGGCACTTCCTAGAAAGTAATTTGTTTTATAGATCTCAGCCAACTGCAAGTTTTTGCTTTTTAGTTTCTCTTGTTCTGCTTTTACTCAGATTTAAGATTATTGAAAAGCATCATTAGCACACATATATCCGAATGCAGTTAGCTGATTAAAAAAAAATTAATAAATCAAGGCTTATGCAGTACAGTTGTTTGATTTACAACTGGTTTAAACATGCTCAAGTAAAATGATGTTATTTTCAAGTAATAAAATACACTGAAATTTTGAGAAAACCTGGTTTGCACAAGGAAGAACTTTGAGAAGCCTGCAAAACAAAGTGTTTTGAATACAATTCCAGGGTAATATTATTGCAAATAATTGTCTTGATAAATTATAATTTTTATGCAAGACATAAGTAACTTTACATTCATCATAGAGTTATTCTATACCAACACTTCCATTTTAAATAAGATTTTCTCTGTATGCATAGAATAATTGAGGAGAATATAAGTAATAATTTTTCCAGCTCTTGAAAGGAGGTGGGCAGGAGAAGTATATTTGTGACTTCCAGAAGGTCTCAGCATGCAGAGAATACACACATCATGATATTTCTGTTTATTGCTGAATGGTACTTAATTTACAATATGTAGACATGTAGTAGTAGAGTGTACAAAGACCGTAGCTTTTGCGAGACACCCATAAGTGTAGGATTTCTGAATGTCCCATGTCTGGTTAAAGCATTCCCAACCTGCCAGGGCAAATGAACATAGAGAAATCATAATTCACCTGGAAAAACAGGATACGTCTGTGAAATGTGGATGTTTGTTTTATGTCTATGAGAAAGATACAGACAAAGCAGGACTGAAATCAGAATGTTCATACAAACAAAAACCATGACTACTGCATTTCCAAAAAAAACCCTGTCACTGCAAAGTAGAAACTGATCCTGTGTGAAAGGTGACCACTAAAAAATAAAGGAAAATGAAAATAATTTCTTAAATATCTCATTGGTCAAGGAAAAGAATGTACAGCTGAGTGAGATGCTGTGACTAAGAATACACTGGAACACTGAAACAGCATATAAAAATGCCTGAGGATTATGACCTACTAACAAATGAAACTGGAATATGATAACATGTTTTTGCAGACTACGCTAATACTAACATTATGCAGCTGAGAACTCTGGCATCCACACAAAGCACTGGAATCATAAAAGACTTGCTAACCAGAGACAGACTAATTTGTGGGTCATGTGATTAAAGCCTGCAAGAGAGATTGTTGATCGAACTCTTCAGAAATGTCTTTAAACAACAAATATGGCTGAAATGTGCAGAGAAATGCTTAAAGCGGTGTTCAGAGAAAGTACGCTATCAAAATAAGAAAGTCACAGGTTCACAGGTTCATCACCTAGTCCACCTTACAAGCGAACACCCACACAGGGATCAGACCTGCAAGCATGGAACCATGGGCACCACGCTCCATCCATCCAAGCCTCCCATCATCTAGGCCATGTCACTGAGCTCCTCTGACTAGCCCACCATTTAAAAATAAAGCATTTTGTTTACTCAGCTTCTTCCCCTGGTTCATTATTTTCTGTTTGGAGTGTTATATGCTGTCATAGTGAAATTTCATAACTTCACTGTTGGTTCTTATTTCTCTCAAGCATGTCTTACTCTTAAACCTAAGAAAGAGACACAAACTGTCTTCAAAGTTTGAAGATATCATCTGGATCTCTTAACTTTTTAAAAATAAATAGGCTTTTTTTTCTTGATATTGTATTAACTCAGTTTATAACTACCTAAAAGGAGGTTGTAGACAGGCAGAGGTCAGTCTTTTCTCCCTGGCCATTGGAGATAGAATGAGACGTCATGGTCTTATGCTCCAGCAAGGGAGATTTAGGCTCGACATTAGGAAAAAGCTTTTCATTGAAAAACACAACACTGTGATATTGTGTGATACCATAACTATTTTAAGGTGGTGGTTTTAGAAGAAAGTGCATGTAAAAGAATTGTACATAAAAAAACTTAATAAGAGAAAGAAATCTTTTATGTAGTGTTAAAAGGTTGATATTGGCTAGCATATTTAGAGTATGAAACTGCCAGGTTTCAAAAAATATAAAAGAAGTGGACATGTATTGATTAATCTTGGAAACTATGAAAGGTCTAGTGATTCCATTAAGTTACATAATATCAGTATGTATGAATTACCAACAAAAAATTATTATGTAAAATATGTTCAGTGCAGAATGGGTGGTCTTATTTCATAAGGAAATATTATTCTAACAAGGAGCATAGAAAGAAGCACAGAAAAAATTAATCTATCTTTTAAGAAAATACATTTTTTGAGCAGGTTGTTAATTTGGAACCTGAGAAAAAAATCTTTGTTCCTTACTGTAAATAACCGATAATTTTGGAAAGAAATTTACATTTTTTTTAGAAAGCTGATCTGTGCTGTATGCCAGGTAAAAATACAGTTGCATGCTAAACGTGAAATGCATCTATGAGGCATCAGCCAGAACAATAGCAACATCTGTCTGCTGGGTAACTCATCAGATCTGTTGTATTGTATTTTAGTTTTCAGTGACTCCTTGTGTTATTCTATCTTAGTAGCTACTTTTACTCAGCCCGATCCAGGTCCATTACTTTTCACCAACTCCGACCATAAAGTTTCCAGGAAATAAATTATTAAAATGCACTCAAATTTTTGAGACCACATCTCTGCACACTTTTCAGAGGATGGTATGTTGTTCTGGCTTTCGCTGGGGTACTGTTAATTTTCTCTGCAGTGTCTAGTATGGGCCTAGAGGCTGGAGGTGCATGAGAGGCTGGGAGGAGGCACAGTCAGGATAAGTGACACAAAATTACCAAAGGGATGCTCCATACCGCAAGGCATCATGCTCAGTATATTGGGAACAGAGGGAAGGAGAGACAAGGAGGAAGTGGTGGGATGTTTGGAGTGATGTCATTTGTCTTCCTAAGTAATCATTATGTGTGATGGGGTCCTGCTCTCCTGGTGATGACTGAACACTCCTGCCCAGTGAAGGAGTGAATTCCTTGTTTTGTTTTGTTTTGGTTTCATGGACTAGTTTTGCTTTCCCTATTAAAATGTCTTTATCTCAACCAAGGAGTTTTCTGGCTTTTACACTTCTGATTCTCTCCCTGATTCTGCTGGTAGGGGAGGGAGGGAGGGAAAGAGGGAGGGAGTGGCTTGGTTGATGACAGCATAGGTATTTATCTTTCTATGATTTTTTGTTCTTATGATGCTATGAACATTAAACCAGAAACACATCTAAGATAAGTGTATAGCTTTTCAGGATTACTTTTTTTTCAGAGACAGTTAATGAATAACACATTGAATAAATCCAGAGGGGAAAATATGTAATGACAAGACATTATTCAATGAAATTAAGTTAAACCAGAAGAAAGTAAGTAATCCAAATTAAGTCTTTCACTAATATTACATTGACTACATTGAGAGTAGAGATTAATGAGAATAGCATACATATCTACAAGTGGTAAATATATTACTACTTGAGTAACAGCACAAACCATTTTCACCACCAAACAAACTAGAAGTTATGCACATTTTTCCTCTATTCTGACCTGTTATACCGAGTCCCTCAAAATCTTTTCAATGTATCACCATCTAGGACACAGTCACATGAACTACCTGTGTATACAAAAATGGAGAAGTATTATCTCTTATGTTGTTAGTAAGGTTGAATCCTCCATTGCCCATTGAGATAAAGGCACCTGTAATATTTTTTCAGAAGGGTAAAATGTCGCAGGAAACATGAACTAACAGTAGCCTAAAATATCTAAGTGAAAGGTACACTACATAATTTAAGTTAATGTCAGTTACAAAATACAATATATCAATATGAGCAGAAAATTATAAAATAAGTCACTAGTAGACAAAAGTGGTTTTTTTTCAGATAACTTTCAGTGAAAAATATTTTTATGTAGATGAAAAACAATTTGGAATTTATATTCACCTAAACTTTTAAAAAACCTTTAAACTTTTCTCATGTAAAAAAAATTTGAATATTTAATTATTTTATTTCAAAAATAGGGCGCATATCAAAAAGGATATGACTTTACTTCTAAATATTTAAATTTCCCCTCAGACATTTTAGTTTTGTTTACATATATTTCAGAAATAAGTATTATGAGTGATAGCTTCAAATTTGGCTTCTCAATTATTTACATTAGCTCTTAACAGAGTAATTAGGGAAGAACTTAAAAATAATTTCATGAATCATTGTGCATATACTTATAAATTTATAAGCTTCTATTACAAAAAAAAGTGAATATAATGAACAGCATCATTAAATTATGTCCTACAGCAGTACAGAAATTCGAATTTCTCTTTCAAAAAAAATAAAAATCTTCCTTTATCTTATGTTGATAAAATAAAAGTTCCGACAGAGGTGATATAAAAGAACTTCTGTGTAGTAAACATGGTCAGAGTGCTTTCACAGCAGTATGAGGGTTGGGTGAGATTTGCAAAGGTAAAGTTTTCCCAGGACAATTAACTGATAGATAGTTATTTTGAATTAAAAAGATATTAAGTAGGTGATAGAGGTAAGAGGCTTACATTGTACCTGGAGTCACAGAATCACAGACTCATAGAATCATAGAGCCAAAGAATGGTCTGAGTTGGAAGGGACCTTAAAGATCATCTAGTTCTAATACCCTTGATAATATGGACCTGGTTGCTCAGGGCTTCATCCAACCAAGTGTTGAACATTGTCAGGGATGCATCATCCACACCTCTGGGAAACGTGTTCTAGCATCTCACAACTCTCATAGTAAAGAATTTCCTCTTAAAACCTGATCAAAACCTGCTCTCTTCCAGTTAGAAACCTTTCTCCCTTGTCTTGTCACTACACAGTCTTGTTAATAGTCTCCGTCTTTCCTGTAGACTCCTCTCAGGTAGTGAAAGATGGAAATTTGGTCACCACAAAGCCTTCTCTTATCGAGTTTGAACAATCACAATTCTCTCAGCCTTTCTCAGGAGAAGTGTTCCATCCCTCTAAATCATATTTTTGGCCCCTCTTTGGATTTGCTCAAATAGATTCTCACCCTTTCTGTTCTGGTGTCTCCAAGGTTCACAGGTTTACAGGTTCACAGGTCATTCTGACTTGGAAGGGACCCACAGGATCATCTAGTCCAACTCCCAAGTGAACACCCACCCAGGGATCAGGCCCACAAGCGTGCAACTACAGGCACCACGCTCCATCCACCCAAGCCTCCCATCATCTAGGCCGTATCACTGAGCTCCTCATCCAGTCTTTTTTTAAACACCTCGAGGGATGGCGACTCTACCACCTCCCTGGACAGACCATTCCAATGAGAGATCACTCTCTCTGGGGAAAAACTCTTCGTAACATCCAGCCTAAACCTCCCCTGGCATAGCTTAAGTCCATGTCCTCTTGTTCTGGTGTGGTCAGCCTGAGAGAGCAGATTCACTCCCACCTGGCTGCAACCTCCCTTCAGGTAGTTGTAAACAGCAATTAGGTCGCCTCTCAGCCTCCTCTTCTCCAGGCTGAAAAACCCCAGTTCCTGCAGTCGCTCCCCATAGGGCTTGTCCTCCAGTCCTTTCACCATCCTTGTCACCCTTCTCTGGACCTTCTCAAGCAGCTCAACATCCTTCTTAAACTGGGAAGCCCAGAACTGGACACAATACTCAAGATGTGGTCTGACCAGCACCGAGGGGAAGGATAACTTCCCTAGTCCAACTGACCACACTGTTCCTAATACAGGCCAGGATCCCATTGGCCTTCTTAGCCACGTGGGCACACTGCTGACTTACATGAAGTTTCCTCTCAATCATTACTCCTAAGTCTCTCTCCATTTGACCACTCTCTAGCCACACATCCCCCAGCCAATAGCTATGGATGGGGTTGTTATGTCCAAAGTGACGAACCAATAAACCAAGACTCCAATAATATGAGATTCAATAACAAGACTAAGCGCTACTTAGTCTTGCTGAATCTCATATTATTGGAGCATGCCCATCTCTCTAGCCTATCAAGGTCCCTCTGAAGGGCCCTCCTACGCTCTGGCAGTTCAACATTTGCCCCCAGCTTGGTATCATATCCAAACTTGCTGATGATGGAGTTGATTCCCTCATCCACGTCGTCAATGAAGATATTGAACAGTGCCGGGCCTAACACTGACGCCTGTGAGACTCCATCAGTGTCTGGCTGCCAGCTGGATGTGGCACCATTCACCAGCACTCTCTGAGCTCGTCTATCCAACCAATTCCTAGCCCAATTTAAAATGCTTTTATGCAGGCCATGCTCTGAGAGTTTCTCCTGGACCTTACCATGAGAAACCGTGTCAAAGGCTTTGCTAAGGTCCAAGTACATAACATCCACAGACTTTTTTTTGTCAACCAGGTGAGTCACCAGCTCAAATAAGGAGATCAGGTTCACAGGTTCACAGGTTATTCTGGGTTGGAAGTGACCTGCAGGATCATCTAGTCCAAACTTCCAAACCCAGGGATCAGGCCCACAAGTGTGGAACCATGGGCAACACGCTCCATCTGTCCAAGCCTCCCACCAACTAGATCATGTCACTAAGCTCCTCATCGAGTCTCCTCTTAAACACCTCCAAGGGTAGCAACTCCACCACCTCCCTGGGCAGTCCATTCCAATGAGAGATCACTGTCTCTGGAAAAACCTCTTACTAACATCCAGTCTAATCCTCCCCTGGCAGAGCTTAAGGCCATGTCCTCTTGTTCTGGTGTCATCAGCCTGAGAGAAGAGATTCACACCCAGCTGGCTGCAACCTCACTTCAGGTAGTTGTAAACAGCAATCAGGTCACTTCTGAGCCTCCTCTTCTCCAGGCTGAACAACCCCAGTTCCCATAGTTGCTCCCCATAGGTCTTGTTCTCCAGTCCTTTCACCATCCTTGTCGCCTTTCAGCAGCTCAACATTGTTCTCAAACTGGGGAGACCAGAACTGGACACAGTACTCAAAATGTGGTCTGACCAGCGCCGAATACAGAGGAAGGATAACTTCCTTAGTCCGACTGACCACACTGTTCCTAATACAGGCCAGGATGCCATTGGCCGTCGTAGCCACCTGGGCACACTGCTGCCTCGTATTAAACTTTCTGTGAACCATTACTCCTAAATCCCTCTCCATTTCACTACTCTCCAGCCACTTGTTCCCCAGGCAATAGCGATGCATGGGGTTGCTATGTCCGAAGTGAAGAACCCGTCACTTAGTCTTGTTGAATCTCATACTACTGGAGTCTGCCTATTTCTGTAGTCTGTCAAGGTCCCTCTGAAGGGCCCTCCTATCCTCCGGCAGTTTGGTCAGGCAAGACCTATATCTCCTAAATCCGCGCTTACTAGTTCTAATGTCATAGTTATTTTGCGAGTGCAGCATAATGGCGGACTCAGTAGTCCAAATGGAGTCTCACCAGAGCAGAAAGGTAGAACCATCTCCCTCAGCCTGTTGGCCACACTGCTATGGATGCAGCCCAGGATACCACTGGCTTTCCGATTTGTAAGTGCACTTTGCTGGCTCATGTCCAGCCTTTCATCCACCAGCATCCTCAAGTCCTTCTCGACACGACTGCTCTTGATCTGTTCTTCCTCAGCCTGTGTTTATCCCTGAGGTTGCCCTGACCCAGGTTCAGCACCTTGCACTTGGTCTTGTAAAGCTGCATGAGATCCCCATGGGTCCACTTTTTGAGTTTGACCAGATATCTCTGAACGGCACCCCATCCTTCAGATGTGTCTATCACACCAGATAAATCTAACAATTAACGGGAAAAAAAAGTTCTTTAACTGCATTTGTTTCCTTAGAATTCTCAGCAAAGGTCAGCAGAAATATTTTAACAAACAGCTTAATGCCTCTGCAAAACATGATGGTAAGTGGACTCAGGGAAAAAAAAAAAACAGTAATTGGGTGTCACTCGTGAATTCTCTAGTGAAAGAAATATAACCACAATTTTTTTATTAATCTACAAATACTGCTTTATGGTTTGACTTTACTCAAGACTTGTATTTTCAGCTTTTACATATTATATTTATTGATTTTAATAATACATACAACCTTGCCTAGTCCAGCTGAAGCACTATAACTGTCCTCCCTCCCTCAGAGCCACTTGTATGGAGTTATTACGCATAAGTCAGTGGACTAATTTATATTCCATTTGGCTGAATTAATTTGCACTAGAAAGGGAGTGTTTAGGATCAGGAATATATGATATCTTAAACTTGCACAATTTTAATGATGCCTCTAATAGCATTTTCCCTGATCTCAGTTACCAATCTCTTAACTGTTCATGATTCATTTTAAATTATGAACTTCTACTGAGTTTCGTAGAACTGCACAACCACTAAAACCCAACTAATCCATTCAATAATTCAGATGGTTCCAGTGGAGAGATACCAACAGAAACTTGATACATTATACAAAAGTATATATGTATCAAAAAAATAGGAAATTATTTTGTTTTTGTAGTCTTGCATGACATTCACAAACATATGTATTTCCCAATATTCTCTTCTGCTTTTCACTATAGTGGAACAACTTGCTGTGAGGATTCAGGAAAGTTCCTGCAGGAATGCAGCAGAAAGCAGCCTTTCTCAGAATCACTTGGTTTCCCAACCAGACATTACTGACTACCCGCCAGTACCAGCTCTACTGCCAAAGGACACTTGGGTGATCTAAACTAGTCATGTAATGTAAATGACCCTTTGCTTATATGCTTGAATGAATCAAGCTTTCATAAAAAGTCCTCAAGACTTACTAAAATACTCAGATAAGATACCCTTTAATTTTCCATTTGAGGGGTCTTGAGCATCCTCCTTTGGATTTCCCAAATCACCGACAAGGTATTTGCCGGTTCCCACTACACTTGGTACTTGGTTACCAGCAGCGTTTTTCACAGATTGTTACAATACATCTTGGAGGAGGCGCAGATTATAGCTAATATTTCTTAGAAAACCTTTTATTCATTAAGCTGTTATTAATAATAGAATCAAGCTGTTGCTGTTTATAGACAATGCCCAGTGCATTTAGTGCTCACATAGTTCATTTGCATCCTCACATGCTCATTCCTAGCTACCAAGCTGAAGAAGCAGCACGGAAGTCAACTCCAGTAGGATGATGCACAATAGGGTGCTCCCATAAGCAGTGATGTGACAGAGAATGCATTAGAAGAGGCCCTTGGAGGGTTAGCTGGTACAGAATCTGTCCTGTAGTCTTTATCTGTGTACAGCAGCCTGTGGTCATGTAGAACAGGGCCACATCTGTGCTTATGATCTGCACCGAAAGTCATCTCCAGAGCTTTATCACTCCTTGGGAAGCTGTCATGCACTACATCCCCAGTACACACTTGTCACAGGTTCACAGGTCATTCGGAGTTGGAAGGGAAGCATAGGATGGTCTACTCCAACTCCCAAGCCCATTGGTCTATTGTTACGGATGATATTCATGCAGATCTGTGGAACCCATTCTTATCAATTGGCACAGATAGAGATTTTAGGATGTATCCACCTCGTGAAAAAACATTATTAGATTGTTATTGGGGAGGTATTTTTAGGTTATGATTAGAGAGAGATTTTTTCCCTTGAGTATTTGTTTTTTAAATTTTTGTCTTTCTTTTTTTTCTCTCTTCCTGCAAGCTACACATTGCAAAATATGAAATATTTGATAAATATCACTTAGATGTCTTTTCAATAAAATTATTTGCCTTTAGAAAGTAGATTGTTTACAACCGTGATGCCCTTCTGCTTAATGGGCACCCTGGGGGAATGTTGTTGGCTTTGAGACTGAGCTACATATTTTCTATAAACAATTCCTGAAGCCAGTGAATGCTGAGAACCGTGAACATTAATCAGTGATCTATCTGAATGGAATACTTGTCTGTTCTCCCTTTAGGGGATAAAAATAAAAAAAAAAAGCACATGATGATGCACTATTCAAAGTCACACACAATCAAATAATCACAACAAAGTATTTTAACATTATCTTTTATTGTAAATTTTTTTGTTAGCTTGAAATTGTAATAATAAAGCTGACTGTCTTACCAACAGACTTTGCCAACTCAAACAAGTGAAAAAACTGCCCCAGGATGAGGAGCAGCATCCAGCTATTAAAAGGTTTTAGATTGCTTGTAGATTATGTTTGGAGTTACTATATTTGCTGTGTCCTTTTGTCCTTGAGTCACTTTGCTAAGAGGATGTCTCTCAGCCTTGAAGGGAAAGCTAGTTGTTCAAGTATTCCCTGAACAGCACTAGATCTGGCAGGCTGATTTACATGTAGCTACTTATATCTGCCTTAGAGGAAATCCCTACTCTTCTTTTTAAAACACAGGTCAAAGGTCTAGTTTGGTAAGGGCTTGTGGTACCGGAGAAGAGAGAGGAGAATTAAAAGGAGATAATGCACAATTTGAGATAATCCACAATTGTTTCTAAAGTCAAATCAGCCATTCCATTATTCAAAATAATTAAAATACAATGATGCAGTGGAATGAAATGTCACATAACTGTGAATTCAAAATGACCATAGTCCAGATGGATATGTCTAAAGCAATACCTCTATAATAAAATAATTATATTTTTTGATGTATGTTGACAGTTTCAGTCATTAGGAATTTACAAGCTTAACGATAGCACTGATTTTTAACTGTGCAAGAATTCAGAGTTTAACCAAAACTCTCAAGTTTCTTCTCCTCCCACTGTGAATGTTAGGTAATGTTCTTTGTGGCCTAGTATCCAAACAATTTAAAAAATCTCTGTATCCTAATAACATCGTGTAAAGAACTCCCGCTGGCCTCCCCTATTCTAGAGGTCACAATTTCTACTGAAGTGGTCTAAAGAGAGTGGTATAGGATTAAATTATATGGTCCGTTACATGGGATTTCACATCTAGGGAAATCCCCCACATTACTTGAGGAGGGAAAAAATTTAGTCACTTTATCCAAATTAGTATGACTCTGGTGCAGGGAGCTGAATGGAAGGATTCTGCCTTCGCTGCTTTCCCAGGCCATGAAGAGAGACCAGAATAAAACTGAGAAAAATATTAAATGTTATGAATACTCTAGGGTTTTAAGGGACTGAATAACAATTCCAGGGAGAAAATTTAATCACGAGCATGATACCAGGAGCTCATGAAAGTAAACATTTGTGGCACTAACAGTTTCTTCTACATATTCAAAGATCTAGTGAGTTAGACTTCCCTGGTGTAAAAGCCAGATGCACTGTTAAAACCAGGATGCTGTGTAGAGCCTTTCACCTTTAGAAGGCGGTCTGAGACAGTTGCAGGTGGCTGACCTCGTGCGTAAAGTAAGTCATAGAGATATCTAAATCATTCACATGGTTGTAATCTTTAGATAATTGCTCTTAGCAAAATGTACTCTCCAAGTTACTACTTTTCAAAGATAAATTTGAAAAAAGAAAAAATCTGAGAAAATCAAAGTCCATTGGGAAATGCTGAGTCATAAAAGACAGCCGATTATCATGAAGTGTCTAGTTTGTTTTGTTCTTTTGTGGATTGGCAGTTTCTGCTGAGGGCAAAAGAATGCTGAATTCATACAGAGACTCCCAGAACACAACTTTGACTGCTTATTGAATTTAATATTTGAAGGAATTATCCAGAAAAGCTGGGAGATATGTTTTAGTCATTGTTTACCCTTCTTATAACTGCCAAAAAATCAGAAGAGGTTGCTTCTTTCAATTTTATATCTTGAACATCTTTTGCCTATTGTTGTTTTCCTTCCATATTGTAGTGCCTACATAGCATAAACGCTAATGCTTTACAGCAGCAAATGTGTACAAATGCTTGAATCCTTGACAACTCTCTGCATGTTTATAAAATCTGATACTGTGTACACTGATAACCTGATGTTCTCTATTTCAGAAGAAATATTCTTTTCCCATCTCTTCTTTCCCTTACTTTCCTTCAGTGATTCCACTCAGAATTTGAAGATCTAATATCCGATACTTCAGTGGTATGAGTTTTCATTCTAAAGTTTTTTGAACCAGTTATTAACAGAGCACTGTCAATCTATTAAAGAATTTGATCCCTTTTGAATTTTTGTTGTAGTTTTTGCTATTAATAGTATTGACTTCATCCTGACAGTCTGTCAAATGGAAAAGAATAATACAAACCTCGTACTGACAAAAATCTCAACGTCAATTAATAAAGAAAAGAAAAACTTTAGATTACTTCTCTGGCCAAGAAATGCTTTCATAGTGTCACAAGATTTTTGCCATGTCTGTCACTAAGGCCATTATAAACAGATACTTATTTACAGGGTATTTTCTGTTTCTTGCATCTTCAGATAAACTCTCATTAGTTGTAACTGGTAATTATAATTTTTTTTTCTTGGAGGAGAGGAAATTTTATATAAAAACAAATGAATTTGAATAGTTATTTTTTTTCTTAGGGGATGCCTGAGAAAATTAGATGTTAGTAAAGGAATATGTATTGTAGGTAAAATTTTTTAAATTACATCAGTTTTTAAAGAATGCTTCTAGATACAATGTTTTGAAAGAACTTGAAATTCTTCTTGAAAGAAGAATTTTCAAATTATATAATTTACATCAAGAGATAAGTAATTGTTTAGTCATTTCATTCAAATAAAGCATATTCCAATACAACTCCTTTTAAGATCAGTGATTTACGTTAAGTCAATAGAAAGTGAGTTAGGTCTTGAGTACGAGCTAAGTTGCTTTTTTTAGGAAGATATCTACAAAACATAATCCTGAAAATTTAATAAAATGTCAACGTAATCTTACTCAGAAATAAACCACAATAATATCCTTTAAAAACATTTTTTGTGTCACTAGATTTTCAATAAGAATGCGGTTTTCTTTGAAACCTTTCTGTCCAAGAAATTAAATTACCCTTCTGCCTACGTTTTCTGTTTCCATCATAGTATCCCTTTAGATGATATAAATTCAGATTGCCCTTTATTTTGTTTGTTTCACATTATTATGCATTACATTATAAAATATAATACAACATGGTAAGTATAATATAAAATTTTAACTGAAATCTCACAGGTTAAAGATGTAAGAAGGATGCCGAAAATCAGCATAAATTCATGGCTATGGTAAAGTCTGTGGGACAGACTCGTGGCCCATATGACAATTTCTGTCTTTGCGTTATTAATATTTATTGCCATAATGTCCAAAACAATAAGCTGGGTGAGGTTTTTCCTGACTTCAATGGCACAGCAGC
>WEKX01026553.1:150760-160781 GCA_013390025.1 Pitta sordida | reverse complement strand
GTTTCACATTATTATGCATTACATTATAAAATATAATACAACATGGTAAGTATAATATAAAATTTTAACTGAAATCTCACAGGTTAAAGATGTAAGAAGGATGCCGAAAATCAGCATAAATTCATGGCTATGGTAAAGTCTGTGGGACAGACTCGTGGCCCATATGACAATTTCTGTCTTTGCGTTATTAATATTTATTGCCATAATGTCCAAAACAATAAGCTGGGTGAGGTTTTTCCTGACTTCAATGGCACAGCAGCGGTTTGGGGTTCATAAAACAATGCAAGACAGGAAATATGTGTGCCAGACGCCTGATGTCTACCATCATCGGGCCAAAGTTCAGCAGCCTGTTCAGTTGCCTGAGTAGTATAACAGATTCGCTTTCGCCTTCCTGTTCATTGTTGTTTCCTGAGGTGCTGATGCTTCCTCATTACTGTTCCTTTCTGGGTTTTTTTTTCCTTTTTGTTTTAACAGCTGGTGTCACTTTCAGTTTCAATAAAATGCAGAGCAGTTGTAGTGAATCACTTCATCAGATCTCGCAATCTATCAGGTTATGGTCTGATGGCCCTCTGAAATGTAGCTGCAGTGAAAATTTAAAAAAATACTTTGAACTTGGTAACACCTTCTTGCCTCTGCCTCATGGATTTTCTCTACTTCACTTTTATTAAGGATATCTGCTTGGAATCAAGATCTTTTGCAGACATCATTTGGTTCCTTCCCCAGAATTACATATTTTTCTGTTGGCAATATTCTGAAATTATGCCTTGCAAAAACAGTGCTTAATGATGATTTCATCCTGTGGTAACAAATGGGGAGGATTTACAGTCAGGAAGGAAATGCTGTCTTTGTACAAGAAGCTGTATTTCCTTATATGTTTTTCATACATTTTCACCATTTAAACCAGACAGACTTTGGTAGAGTTGTACTCAAAAAAATCGTTTTCCTAGTTTTAAGTTTACAGGTAAGCTTTGTTACTCCAAAACCATCATAGAAAGGATTTTCAATATCATCAGCTCTATTTTCCAGGCATAGGCATCTTCCGAAATTAAAAGAATTACGTAGTTCTGCAAAGTGTATATTTCAGCATTTCTGTCTNATTCTCCAAAGTTAGTAACACACGCTCCATCTCCTCTTAATGTCTGTATGACTGTGTTCCCCTAACTCATCTCTGCATATGTGAGACCTGAGTGCACACATCCATGTACTATGATTTCCTCTGGAAGGGATGCTAAGGTGTATATGGACCATTAACAAACTCTGGGGGCAATTCTACTTCCATGTTTTTCCTGCTTTGAAAAAGGTTGGATCACAAGTGCGCAAGCAAGTGTACAATTGTATCAAGGTGCAATTGTATCAAGGTGTTCCATACCATCTGGATCACTCTGAGTCTATGACGCTGTCCAAGGAGATCCACCACAGTCCACAACTCAGTGATCAATCAGCTCAATGATGTTTATATGAAAAAAACGTGCTCTGCAGTTGAGTCATGGTTCCAAAAACAGTGAACAATATTAAAGAAGTGCCTACTATATGCTTTTACAAAGTAAAGAGTAAAATAACAAACATTTGCTAAAGCAAAAATTTTGACCAGATGATAAATTCATAAATGAATGCTTATTTACACTAATCTGGAAAAAAGCTTAATGTAAGCCAATTGACTGAGCAAAGGGATTATCTCATCTACTCAGCACTTGTTATACTATACTGAGAATACTGTGTACATTTTGGGGTACCCCAAAGAAGCAATTGATAAACTTCAGGAAATGCAGCACAGACCATCAAGATGCCCAGAAGACTTTCTCTGTGAAAAGAGGTTGAAGGTTCAGGGCTCAGCCTGGAGCAGAAGCTGTCTTTGGCAGTACTCAAAACCAGATCCCAGTATCTATGAAGGGTTTATCAAGAAAATGAAGACATACAATTCTGTGAGCCTGGAAAATGCAGCACAGCACAAATTGAAGTCCACGCCTGAATAGAAAAATAAGGATATGTAGAATATAAGGAGATTCAGATTGAGAATAAAGACACAGGAAGTTATGTGTTAAACATCCAGACACAGCTTCTCAGGAACAGTAGATAACAGCGAAAGAAACAAAGGCCCAAATCTCTTGAACCACTGGAGAAACTGATGAAAGGCTTGAGCAGGTTCACAGAGGACTTTAGTAAAAAGGCGAGAAAAAGATAACCATGGTTCTCATGAGAAATGACAAATGTCTTATGGGATATTTGAGGATGCTTATGGAATTGTGAAAAATGTATTTGCTATTTACACGAAGGGCCAAGACTAGGAAAATGAAGGCATTATGGTGGATAAGGAAGAAGAGTGCCTAAATGAAAAGGGCAGAGGGGAGGGAGGATCACACGTAAACAGGCTGCTGCTGAGTGCCCTTGTCTGGCCCAACCCTTTGCATGATCCCCAGATGGTGAGTTGGACTAGATGATCCTTGTGGGTCCCTTCCAACTCATAACATTCTGTGATTCTGTGATTCTGTGTGATTTGTCCTGTTTTATGAATGTCTAATCCTGAGTACTTTCCTGGGTGAGGGTTCTGTGTGTGTGCATGTTCACCTGCTGGTTTTATGGCTGAACATAAGTACACACTATGATTTCTTGTGTGTGTGCATGTGTGGTTTTAGAAACTGTGAAGAAGAAATCCCCTAAGCCTTAATATACAAAGGATTCAGTTCCCTTAATATCAAAGGAAAATCCGCTTCACCATGAGGACTGTCAGGCTCTGGAGCTGGTTACCCAGGGAGGCTGGCTGACCTCTCTTCTCAGAAGTTTTCAAGACTTGTCTGGACAAAGCCTTGGCAACTTGCTCTAGCCTTAAAGCTGATCGGATTCTGAACTGAAGATTGGACTTGAGACATGCTGAGGTCTTTTCTGATCTGAGATATCCTATGATTTAGGAATAATGTCCTACAATTCTTATTCTGAGAGGTAGGAACTAAAATTGTGTCGGGTTAGCTTGACATGTAGGGTTAAACACCCATGTTCCTGGTGCATTACCTGCACAAAAAGATGTATGTAGGCTGAAAAATATGCTGACTAGTTCAGACAATGGTTCATTACTAGTCCTTTTATATGGTTTATATACTATCAAAATATTTTTGGCAAACTTCCTTCTCTTAGTCTGAGCAGTTCCCAATTTAAAAACGTCGAAGTGAAATAGGAGAAGGCTTTTACACTTCAGTTTTAAAATGTCCATTTATTTTCACTAGTATTTTAGTTAGATGGATATGTTATGTGGTTGTTATATTTTCTGAGCTGATGAGAGTATGCACGAGATTACAAGAGATATCTCAGGCTGACTGCTGCAAGCCATTGGGCACATTAACATAATGGACAGACAGACATCAGTGTGAATTGGGAGTGAACATTTATTTGATTTTACATGTAAAGAAGCTGAGAGGAATAAAAAGCTAGAAGTCATGACATTTACAAAGATAGAGTGAGGAGGGAAGCTCTAACTTTTTAAAGCAGTATGTAGTAGTAGATTGCAGATTGAAAACTGAGAGAATCTACTTACTGCTTTAAAAAGTTAGAGATTCATATTTTCCTACTATTGCGTTTTCTTCCTAGAGCTGGATATTTGTACTCTAACTCTGGAATAAACAAGAGAAAGTCTAGCTCCCAATTAAAGTGCAGAAGGAAATTTCATACATTTTATGAAATAAAACTGTGTCTGAGATAATTTCAAAGAAGTAGCTCAGTCCAGCTCAGTTAGCAGCATCTGTTTTTCAACCACACCTGGCTCATTTTCTTCCCTACATACAGACAGCTAAGATGGCTAGGAGTATTCAGACATAACTTACATATAATCATGGGGTTTTCTACAGATACATATGTGACTTTTAACTTATTGTACATTATAATAATGGGGGAGATTTTTTTTTCATATATGAGATTCCACTAGTAAAAACACCAGTCCTTGAGGCATAGATTTAAAAAAAATCACTATTTCTGTTCATGCTATGCTTTAAACAGTCCATAACAAACAATTATGAATTTGACTTGAGGCAGATAATTGGGACTGAATGACTGCCATACGAATTTTCAATTACGCAGTTTTTTTTTCTAGAAATGAATTTGCATTCCTACTCTAATAGAAAACTCAATATTTCTTGAGTGGATTCAGATATTAATTATAGTGATTCAAGCTTGTTGAATATGGACAAAGTTTTTGGTACTTCTCCTGTAAATGTACTGAGTTAAATCAATAGAACATTCATATTTCTTAAAAATTACCTATATAACACTAGTGATTCTAGAATGATTTTTACAGATTAAATCATCAGACAAATTTATTACAGATTACCTTTCTTAGAGGAGAATGCCTTTGTAACAATGTCTGTAGTTCTTAATCTAGAAACAAGATGGATAAGAAGTCTTCCACAATGTTGAGACTATAGAGTTGCAATGACACAGTTTCCTTTTACTATAAGGGTCCAGGCATCCAGCTGGATTAATTTGGAACAGCTCTGGTAAAGTCAATAGAGCAATACAAAATTGATTGAACTGAGGATATGGTTCCTGTGAGCAATAGGGAAAACCTAGTTGTATTATGGACAAAATTTTAAAAAATCCTTCAGACATGCCCCCAAAATAGCCATCCACTGTAAAAATGCATTTTCAAGACTGATTAGTTTTGTGAATGCCATGTGATACCAACCATAATAATAATATATGTTAGGTAAAGTTAATGAGAAAACTCAGACAATTTTTTTTATTCATTGGTAAAAAACTCTCTCCTTCTGCAAGACACTTTATGTTTTCTTGTTGGTTTTCATTACTGTATTGTTTATAGTTTTCTTTAATTTCTAAGGTGGGAAAAAAGGGAGATTTGTTTACTATAAAAGAGCAGAGTAAGTAAAAGGCAAATAAAACATTAAATAAACATCATAAAGCCTTATTTTTTAATACTTCTCACAATTCAATTTTAAGCATTAAGCAAAAAAATTGACTGTAAGCTCTATTCCTTATCCTAATAGAGACTTGAGGAACTTATCTAATTTCTTTAATCCCTGATAGTGATATGCTTTGAGATAATCAAACTGGAAAAGTTGTTGTTTTATCGAAAACCATAAGACATTTTTCACTGACTCCCCACGATATCCTCAAGATAATGGTACAAACTGGATTAGGGCATGAATAAACAATCATTTAAATGTTTAAATTGTTGCCGTTATTTTCCTTGCTTTTTCTTCTCTCATTTCAGGAAGACAGTTAAGTTTTCACCTGCAGCTTTTAGAAGGAAGCTTTGTTAGTGTAGTCAGATATACTGGCTGTAGTTATGCCATTTCATGCTCAGTTCACTCATAACAAATCAGTTAAGATGCTCTGCATTTTTGATTCTCTCAATTTTTTTATTACAGGCAAAGGGTACACTACATGCTTCTCGAGTACCACTGACAGAGTCAAAACCAAGAAAGCATAAGAGGAACATTCACAAATCATGAGAGAGAAACTCAGTCCAAAAGTTAGAAGCTGAGTATAGGATATTATGGTGCAGAGACAGTAAGGATGATTAACTGTTTCTTTGGTTCTTTTCTTGCCTGGAAATATGTGAAGTATACATGAAACAAAATTAAGATGTAGGGCAAAGTATGTTTGAGGCAAAAGAATCTGTTCAGCTTTGATTCTGTTTTGCTCATCAAAGCACAAAGGGTTGCTAGGAAAAAAAGCAGAGATTTTATGCACAGATTAGGTATCCATTGGCACGTGAACAATGCTAAAAACATTATGATAAGTCTTGGAATATCAATTAATTTTCTTTTGGCATTCTTAGGGTAGTACATTTATCTAGGTGGCGATGGTTTTCTTCAAGACAGGAGAAAATCAGCTAACAAACCCAGTGCTGGAAGGGATGGATTTTTTTATCTTTTTTTTGATATCCTTATGAGAAAGCAAAAGAAAAAATCCCTACACTGTGCAAATCATCCCTTATGAAACAATTCTGTAACAGACAAATGAAGCCTTGAAATAGTTTGAAAGAATATAACTACCAAAACAAAAGAGAATCTATAGAAATAAATGTTTTTCAGATTCCTATCTGTACTAAGAATTGTTAAAACTCTCAGACTGTCCCACTTGAAGGTATTCAGTCATTAATCTGCATGCAACACAGAGTATTTCTAGAAAAAGGATTGATGATTGTGTCTCTGGAAATATTATGTCAAATACATTCTCACCAAAAGCTGAATGAATATGAATATGAAAATGGAGGAAATTGCCCAATTGCCCAATCTTGGCACTGATGAGGTCACATCTTGAATCCTCTTTTCAGTTTTGGGCATGGAACTATGAGAAAGACACCGAGGTGCTGGAGTAAGTCCAGAGAAGGTTCTGGAGCACAAGTATTGTGAGGAGCAAGTGGGGAAGCTGGTGTTGCTCAGCCTGGTAAAAAGAAGACTCGGAAGAGATTTTAACATGCTCTACAACTACTTAAAAGAAGGCTGTAGCCAGGTGGGAGCTGGTCTCTTCTCTCGAATAACAAGAGATAGAAAAAGATAAAATGGCCTCAAGCTGCACGAGGGGAGGTTTAAATCAGATACTAGGGAAATTTTCTACACCAAAAGGACAGTCTGGAACTGCCAGAGTCTTCCCAGGGAAGTGATGTCACCACCCCTAGAGGTATTTAACAAACATGTAGATGTGGCATTAGGGACTTAGTTTAAGGACTTGGAACATGGGTGAATATGTATTGCCTCTGTTTTCAACAGTAAGACAGACTGCCTGCAGGACAACTGGACCGGCAGGGGCATGGAAGGAGTCGGAGTGCACTATAACCTCCTTGTAATCCAAGAGGAGGTAGTCAGAGACTTGCTGAGTGGCTTGGGCCCTCACAAGTCCATGGGACCAGATGGGATCCATCTAAGGGTGATGAAAGAACTAGCAGATGAACTCGTCAAGCCATTCTGCATAATTTACCAACAGTCCTGGCTTACTGCNAACCCCATGCATCGCTATCGATTGGGGGAGGAGTGGCCTGAGATTAGTGAAGTGGAGAGGGACTTAGGTGTAATGACCCACAGGAAACTGAATATGAGCCAGCAGTGTGCCCAGGTGGCCAAGAAGGCCAGTGACATCCTGACCTGTATCAGGAACAGTGTGGTCAGTCAGACCAGGGAGGTTGTCCTTCCCCTGTACTTGGCGCTGGTCACATCACATCTTGAGTACTGTGTGCAGTTCTGGGCTCCCCAGTTTAAGAGGGATGTTGAGCTGCTTGAGAGGGTCCAGAGAAGGGTGACAAGGATGGTGAAAGGACTGGGGGACAAGCCCTATGGGGAGCGACTGTGGGAACTGGAGTTGTTCAGCCTGGAGAAGAGGAGGTTCAGGGGTGACCTCATTGCTGTTTACAACTACCTGCGGGTAGGTTGATGCCAGGTGGGTGTGAATCTCTTCTCTCAGGCTGACGACACCAGAACAAGAGAACATGGCCTTAAACTACACCAGGGGAGGTTTAGATTGGATGTTAGGAAGAGTTTTTTCCCAGAGTGAGTGATCTCTCATTGGAATGGACTGCCCAGGGAGGTGGTGGAGTCGCCGTCCCTGGAGGTGTTTAAGAGAAGACTCAATGAGGAGCTCAGTGACATGGTCTAGTTGGTGGGAGGCTTGGACAGATGGAGCATGGTGCCCATGATTCCATGCTTGTGGGACGGATCCCTGGGTGGGTGTTAGCTTGGGAGTTGGACTAGGTGATCCTGAGGGTCCCTTCCAACTCAGAATAACCTGTGAACCTGTGAACCTGTGTTGACTTATGAATAAGTCACTGATCCCTGAAGATACTGACAGTTTTCAATGTCTTTTGAGCTGCTGATCTCACTTTGGAGAGAAACACTGTCTTTAAAAATTCATGGAGAAAAAATATCAGATTAATCAGGTATTTAAATAAAAGTAAATAACAATAATATATCTTCAAGTTCATTATAGTTTTGCAAAAAATACTTTGATGTATTCCAGCCTGCTGACTATCAATCTTTCTTATGTCTGGAGAAGTGTCCTGTGATCACTCATTTATCAATGTAAAGGGTTTCTGAAAATGCCATCAGGCAATTAGGGAAAACAAATGCATGTGACTGTCCAGAGCCCATCAGGATTATGAGGGTGGTAGTAGAAAACTGAATAATGAGTGTTCCTGCCAGACAGAACATGCTGTGAACATGTGGCCACTTTGGATTGCAAACAATGGGGAAAAACAAAGGCAAATGTGTGAGCTTTTGCAGAAATTCATACATTATATATTTCTTTTACTTGAAAATGAAACCTTATAAAAGAGGGGGAAAAAAGAAACTAGTAGAAGTAGCTGGCATGGACCTACAAGAACATTAGAGGAGAAGGAAAATAAATAAGAAACTGAAGTCTTTCAGTTACAAGTGAAAGGAGGAATAACATTGAAATTTGCCAACAGAACCTTCTGTTAATAGTTAGACTGAAGTTGCTGAGAAAATGAAACACTATTTTTTTACTTCAAATTTTAATTCATAAAACAGGTACTAATCTTGTTCATTAGAACTGCCGGCTGGAGCCACGTGCCTGGCTGTTGGTTAGGAGTGTTGTGCTGTCCACATTACGTCTGGGGACTTTTAAAAGTGTCTTCTGGTTTGTGTTCTTAACAGAAGTGGAATTTGATCTCAAATCACAGGCCAAGGTTTCTACATTTGAAAAACTATGGGTATGGTTCCTGCTCCAAGTGTTGTAATCAGATCCACTCCTTAAGATGGATTTGTTTGTTTATTTATTTGTTTGGCTTTTAATTGTTTTTTAATGGTGGGAGAACTTTAAAAAACAAATATTGCAAGAACAGTACATAGTTCCACAGAGTGGAACTTTGCCAGAGCGGTTGTGCAATTCATCTGTAAGTTTTATTTATAGCTTATATTTGTATTTCCTGGTATAAATCAGTTCAGACTACTCATCTGGCAAATTAAAAAGCACTGAGATACATGCTAATCTCTGTTTCAGACCTATTTCTGGTTGCCAAATTTGCAATCACATATTACTGGCAAGGCAGTGGAGGGTAGAAATAACTGGTTACACTTCTTTTGAAGTGCATTGTCAATGCTATGGTAGTTTGTGGTCACCAAAATAGAATCAAGATTTGCGCTTGCAGAAGTCAGTAATTTACATTTCAACAATGTAAAGAGTGATATGATCAGTTAATCTCAAAGTAATAGAGTTTCGTATTGTGATTTTTCTTTTAGTATAGGAATATATTTCCAACAAAAAAATTAATATTCCAATCATTCACCGCTGACTGAAACACTGATTTGATATTTAAGTCAAGACTATGTGTTTTAATCTCAACTTTTCTCAATACATTTTCTGGAGTCATTAAAAATAAGATATTTGAAAATATTGAAACACTTGAGCTTAGGAATATCCAGAAAACATCTGCTTGTTCTAAAAGGTTTATTTAATATGAAAAACATTTGCACATTCACTCATCAAAAATGGCATGCCAACTATCCTTCTCTTATACCTGAAAAATGAGTGGAAGGGACACTCATCAGTGCAAACTACTTAATATAGCATATATTTTACAAGTTTGGGGTGTGGGGACAGAGAAAGACAGAGAACCCAGAGAGGGGGTAGACGGCCCATCCCTGGAGCCATTCAAGGTCAGGTTTGTTGAAAGATCTCTCTACTCATTGCAGGGCAGTTGGACTAGATGGCCTTTAAAGGTCCCTTCCAACACAAACTAATCTATAATTCTACATATGAAAAGTCAACTTCTGCTGTAGGCTTTCTCATTCTGTTCAGTTTTAAGGCACAAAATTTTTACTTTTTTTTTATATCTTTGTATTTACTGAGGAGTTATTAGCAGTCCTTAGGGGTGGGAGTAATCTTTCCTAGATTTAACCATATAAAGATAAAAGATATGTACCAAGACTCCATGAATAAAGTTAGACACATCCCAGTTATTTGTCCTCTTTCTTAACATCCTGGCTAACTTAAGAGGAATTAATCACCTTCTTGAGCTCCTGAAGGAGCTGGGGGAGAAAAAGAGGATGTACAAACATCT
>WEKX01026553.1:133644-150464 GCA_013390025.1 Pitta sordida | reverse complement strand
AGGTTGCAGCCAGATGGGTGTGGACCTCTTCTTCCAGGCTGATGACACCAGAACGAGAGGGCACGGCCTCAAGCTACGCCAGGGGAGGTTCAATCTTAACATTAGGAAGCGGTTTTTCACAGAGAGAGTAATTGCATATTGGAATGGGCTGCCCAGGGAGGTGGTGGAGTCACCATCCCTGGAGGTGTTTAAGAGAAGACTGGACGAGGAGCTTAGTGACATGGTCTAGCCGGGAGGTGTAGGGCTGGATGACGTTGTGCCCCCTCCGTCTCAGAGTGGCCTGCTAGACTGTGAGGGATCTAGGTTGGTGTTATGCTCTGCGATGTGCTCTCGGTCTCTTTACGGGTGTTAGATGGTGAGTTGGACTAGATGATCCTTGTGGGTCCCTTCCAACTCATAATATTCTGTGATTCTGTGATTCACTAGACTGTCTCAGTATAGAGACCCAAAGCAGGTAGCTTACATCTGAAGCTTAATGCATAGGTGCTTACAGATAAATCAGAGGATTTCCATCTTACAGTGCAAAAGAACTTTCCTGAATGTCTGTATTGCGTCTCTTACATATTAGACATTTTTATTTGTGAAAAGCTGTATTAGATCCAAATAAAATACCATGATAGCTTAATAAATATGTAGATAGCTAACAGTGTACAGTAAGTGTGGAAGATGTCGGTACTTCAGTAGCATCATGGGATAGTTTCAAAGCAATTGAAAGCCAAGTGGGTGAATTTCAGTTTAGATGTCCCAAATCAGTCTGGCCATGTCAAGAGTTTGACACTGATTGTTGCAAAAGTCCTGCAGTAGCTAAGACTAGGGATATCTTCTAATATTACTTACTAAGTGGTGAGAAATCCAATGAATTCAAGAATCTTGTTTCTCACGCCAGAAGTTAGAAAATACTTAGATGCTCCATGTACTCCAATTTTTGCACCCACAGAACAAAGAACAGTTATTTGAGGACTTGTTTACTAATAAAACCAATAAATCAGTCATCATTAATCACCTTGTGCTTTTGGCTTTCTACTCTACAGCAAGAAACTTCGGCTGTTTTACATAAGTGACAGTTTCAGATATTGATTGAATACATAATATATTCGTAGATACATGTATGTATATGTGTCAGTATTTATATATGAATTTCAAAATATATTTGCTGTATCATGAATCAATAAGATTCTTAAAGGTATACACCATAATATCAGCTGAAAAACAATTAAGTTTACTCTATGTTATGATTATGAATAAATTTGATGATATTGTGATTAAACCTCTAAGGCCAAGGAGATTGGAATTTTTAAACATAAATTCTTTGTTAAAGGCACTTCTTTTGTCAAAGGACAGAAAAATTTAACTCCCAGGTAAATTTAACTGTCAGGTAAGGGAGGGACCATCTTCTGCAAGTGCTCGCCTCTCTATGCTGACTGTAAAAGGAAGCTAGAAAGCTTTCTGAAGTTAGACTAGCTGATGCTGCACTCTATTCTTAACTACCATACAAGGTACTCCAACACTAAATCTTCTTTTTTTTTTTCTTTTTTGAGTTGTTTTCTTCTAAATCCACAGCCTATTTACTCAGATTGGAGGCACAGATATGTACTTTAACAGAATGGGGTCTAAATTTTGTGAATGCCCCTGGCATTTCAGGAAGACAAACAACAGTGGTAGATGTGGATCAAAACCCTTTGACCCTGCAGTCACTGATTGGTTACAGGATAATTTTGCTGCAGGCTGATTTTGAATTCTGGGGCAATGGTTCACTGCTGACTCGAAGGGAGTAGTGAGACATACAGAATGACTAACCCTCAGTGTTTTATTTGGGAACCTGCCACGTAAGCATTCAAGCACAGTCCAAACCTTATCCTCTGAGTGACACCACAGGCAAAAACAATAGCTTTGTCAGCTATAACCTGAACACATGTACTGCAAAATAAGACTAATAATGCTGATAACCAAGAGCTCTATTTGACCCAAAGTAGACTCTCTGTGGTAGTGGGTAGTCTGTCAAACTCTAGTCAGTCATTAGAAAACAATTTAGTTGTATGCAGACAGAATAATTGTTCTGGAAAGGTTTTCAAACAGGTCTCAGGAAGTGAGTCACTCAGTCCCCTTGAAAAGTGAATGGAAGCTGGAGACCTGTTTCCTGAGACACCCTTAAAGTCCTAGCTTATGTTACAGTATGGCTGTTATCCAGCCTTAACTTGGTACATTTAAAGAGTTTTCTTTCTCTTTTTTTCATGCCAAATTAAAAATGTGAGGGCCTAAAGTGCATTTACACCAAAGAAATTTTCCACTGACTTAGCCATATAAAGAGGGCTTGTAGTAGGTATAAATGTGATTTATACTCACTTTAAGACTCATTTCCACCACCTGAGTAGTGTGAAGCAACCTTTGTTGATGTCAGATTCAGGTTTACAGATACCAGAAAGCAGTCAAGTTGTTTTGCTCAGGCTTGTTGCTGCAGAAGCAGAAATTGTTCTCCAGTGCTCCAGTTGGCAACAAAGGAACAGCGTTGCCTCACTATCCAAACAAACTGTTCAGTCTTTCTGCATCTTTCCAACATCCATTTTACCTGAAAACATTATGTCACTATCTGGAAAAACCTTTTATGTCTTTGAGCGTATTATGAACAGAAAAACAGATAGGAAAAAGAGAGCAGCCCCAAAGAGGTACTTGGGTACTCTTTCTCTTGAAGTCATGTATATGATAGGGAAGCATAACTCACCTCACAGTTTCTTAATTTCCTAATAGAGGAATTAAAATTGAAGTGGACTTCTTTAGGAAAATATCCTTAATTCCCTTGTAGGTTTTTGTTTTTTCAAGAATGCAGGGTATTTCAGGAAGCAAAGAAGATCCGATTTGGATAGGTTACCTTTTCTGAAAGAATACCATCTGGGCTAAGGGAACAAAGTAAAGTTTAAATTTTGTTTTAAAAGGGAAATTACTATATGTTATGACTCATCAGAACAAGTTAATTTTCTTACTATCATGTTTTACTTTAAAGCTATAGTTTTATTTTAAAATCCATAACAGTACATCTGGATTGTATTCTGGAAATGAGGCTAATCTGTAAATATGACCTGAAGCATTTGAAAAAACAAAAAAACCCTCCCTTTCCCTTATATTTGAAAGTAATGAGCATCAATATAGTGTTTTGGCCTGCAGTAGTATTATAGAGTGTCTATTACTTTTCCTGAATTTCTGAGATGTAGGAAGACAGTTATTTATTTAACTTCTTTTACAATTGAATGACAATTAGAAACAGCTTTAATGACTTTCCCAAACTGTTGCCAAGCATCATTTGCATATGCAGACTTAAAAAAAGTATTTTCTCAGATTCTAATATAATCACAAGTTCTTCTTTTTGCTCTTATAGTTATGAAAGACTGTGTCCTTTCAATTGACCTTCTTTCATGCATAAAAATAAGCCCTGCAACATTCTCATGTCTCTGCATTGTGCAGCTCTTGAAAGTTCTGTAAAGATTGTTTTATCTCCTCAAAATCTTTAAAAGATCTCAGCCTGTCATGAGGGTGCTTGACCTTTGCCAGTAACCCAGGTGCTCCATGCATCACCTCAATGCCTTCCCAACATGCATATAAAACAGTGTGACTTTATATTTCCTTTTCCAATTACTCACAATCTAATTTTAGCTGTGTTTTGCAAGCACTTTTATATTTTCCCAAATAACAAGTGTATTAGCTAAGACTGTCAGCTTAGCTGCCAGCTCCCCAAAAAATCCCCAGCAGGCTGTGACCTCATGCATGCAGCACGCAGGACTGACTATGAGCAAGGGGCTCCCAGGAAGTAGATGTGAAGCCTGAGCCTTGTCTTAGCTGCCTTGGTAAGCATGTTTTATGATAAACTTTATCTCATTATGAGAGGGAAGGAGGGAATCTTGGTCAAAGTCCAACTGTAGAGCTTATGTTGAGACTGAACTTTTCTGCCATATCAAATTAGGGAGAATAAAACCAGCTGCTTGCCCAATTATTTATAACATCACAGGAAACTTGGAAAGACTTATTAAGGATGGAAATAATTCTCTTTCCTCAGTAATGGATCTCACTTTGCCAAGATACACAGTGACTGACTATGTGTAAGAATAGTACACAAATTCCTTCCACATTTAAGGCTATTAAAATATACCTGATCTCATTCATCAGCACTTAGATGGTATGCATGTACCCACACTAATACAAGACAATGGCTTCAGGGAGCCCTGCTCAATGTTTTTAGGGGCAGAAACAGTCTGATGATCATAGGAGGAAATTTTGTGTTGGATTTAATTTCTAATTCACTCAGTAAACATACGGCTAGTTACTCCACCTCTCTGTTCCAGCACCCTTAATACAATGCAAAAAAAAACTGATCTATAGTTGTTGTGAATCACTCTTTATCCAGAGTTTTGGTTCCAAAAACGTGAACATCCCATTTATGAAGAGGACTTTAAAATGGGAAAATAGAACATAGTAGTTGAATAGGGGCTGTGAAGAACGAATGGTGTAGACTAGAATCTATGTGTTCATAGCCCAGGAACCGTGGCTGTGGTACTTTTTGACAGTTAAATCATAGGGAAAATCCAAGGCATCAAGATGTAAGTAACTAAATTTCATTGATGAAATTAAATTAATTCACACCATTAAAAAAAATTTCAGAATATTGCAACTGCCTGAATTCAAAAACAGTATTCCTAAGACTGCAGATTTGGACAGCTGCATGACTGTGACTGTCTGTCCATGATAGTCTATAATAACAATTACAAAAGGAGTGTAAGCCTATAGGGTTATAAAGAAGCAAGAGAAAGTAGACATTGAGTTAGATATCGGGAAAATTATATTAACTACATATTTATTTTTTTCTTGTTATGTGTAACTACTGCTTTCTGGACTATCTGTACAGATAAGAATGACTGTTGGTTTGTCTTGTCACTGCATCTTTTTCTTCATTTGTTGATAATTTTATGAAAGAGAAATCTCTCAGAGATGTCATTGTCATCTTTGTGAATCAAATGAACAAAACAAACTGTGCTTCTCTGATGTTTCTGTTCCTCAAGAAACTTATAGAGGAAAGGAGTGTTCACAGAGTTCAGAATAGATGAGGATTGAACCTTCATTTTTACATTTAATTTGCTGAATAGAATTTCTTCTGGGGTTACCAATGTCCTTTAATTTCTGACACTGACCAGAAGTTCTTTGAAGTAACTGTGGAAATTCAGCTTCTTAATTTTTAAAATTATTTTCTGCCAATTTGACAACACTAGAATCTAACCTCCTACACTGAGGTATTCAGAAGAGGAAGGCACTGGACAGACACAGATCCATAGGTTGAAGTTCAATATGCTTTAGCTCAAACTTTCAAAAATCTAGTTAAGGGTCTAAATTATAAAAAAGGTATTGGACCGGTGCTCACTGACTCAGTGCTTCATAAATAGATACAAATCTGAGGAGTGAAATTAGTGGTGCAGTGTGGGACATCCAAACATTTTGGTACAGTTCTCAAACATAATTCATA
This sequence comes from Pitta sordida, assembly GCA_013390025.1. Lineage (NCBI taxonomy): Eukaryota > Metazoa > Chordata > Aves > Passeriformes > Pittidae > Pitta > Pitta sordida. The sequence continues at coordinate 144,961 of WEKX01026553.1, read as the reverse complement.
TCAGCCAATATGTTTGATGGTGGATGTCTAATCTACACATTTGAAAATGTCAGAGAGGGAAGCATCTAAAATTTTGTCTTCCTACTGAATTTAGTCACTTATCCCTGGTCCAAATTGGATTCTGTGGAACTAGGATTTGCAACTGAAATGCTTTGCGTACACTTCTATATGTAAGTCATATGAAGTGTCAGCAGACAACTCTCTCCTACTTCTTTTTCAGAAGATAGCCGGTGAGAAGAGGGAGGAGGAGGAGGAGGAGGTGATATTGCTAAATGTGTTTTGCATAACAATCTTGCTATGAAAGTACTTACCGCCTTCTCCTGACCTATTTTTGAATGAAAGTAACTGTGGGAGCTATGTAATGTGCTGCAGTTGATGCTGTCATTATGGATGAAGTGAGCTCAGAGCACACCTACTGAGCCGGGCCACTGGGCAGACTTAGCACCAGGACACACTGTTCTGCATCCCAGATGGACTGCGTGGGGAGTATGTACATTTCATTAAGGTGAGAGGGTGACATATTTTGGTGTGTGCAGAGACACACCAAGTTAGAAAACTTAGGTGCTATGGACTCACAGATATGTAACAGAGTACAGGGAGTTTTTCAATTTACCCATCTGGATATGTTTAAATTACTCTCAAGGTGTGCAGCAGGTGCCTAAGTGCTATTTTGAATCTCACGTAGATTGTTTGGACATTGCCTCTGCATAAGAGTTTTAGTAACTTTTTGAGTTAACGAGCACTGTGTAACAATATGACACATATAACAAAGAAGCAATAAGAAGCATGATCTGAGAAAATTATTTTTACTCTGTGTTCTGGGACAAGATAAAAATTTTAAGCAAGCTTAGGTTTTTACCCAAAATAGCAATATATACAGAAAATAAAGGTGGAAAAAACACCGTAATTTTAGACTTCGAGCTCCAAGAGTTCTGCCTTTTTAATTTTGATATATTTCTGTACATCTTACTTCCGGGAATTGGTTGGGGTTTTTATATGTTCTTTTTATGTTGTTAGTTTTTCTTTCAGGTGCTGTACATCATTCTCTTAATGCTTTTTATTTTCTAAGCAGGTAAATGGCAGAATTCTATTGTTCTGAGATATTTCACATAAATATATTGACAAGGAGAAAGCCTCTAAGAAAGTGAATATTATATGGAAAAATTATAAAAACATATCTGGTTTTCCCCATGGCTTAAGTATGGCCTTATATACTCAGAGAATCTTATGAATATCTTTATAACTTTTTTAAAGGCTGTAAGTACAAAGGGTATATCCTTAAAGGTTAACAAGATGGATAGTGAGGTAGTAAAAAAGATGCAGACATACCTGTCAACCATCTTACCAGGAAAGCAGAAGACTAATTCTCTCCACTGTCAGGTTTCCTTGGTCTAATTGCATCTGAAAACAAATGAACATCCCCATTGAACACATAAAGTCCTACCCTACATTTTCTTTTTTTTTTTCCTTTGATTTTTCTTTGTATACTTTTGAAGACTAAGCCGAAGACATGCAATGTCATTCAGTGCAATCAGAGAAACTTAAGTGGCTTAAGATATGGAACTCTCATGCATGCGGAAGTGAAAGACCTCGATCCTCTCAGTTGAACCCTTGGCTCATAGGCATGATGTCCAGCAGACAGAATACAGAAGATGCTGAGACAAATAAGAATATGTGATTGCAAGCAATTGAGTTATCCCGGTTTATGAATTCCCTCGAGGTATAGTTATTTATGATCTTCTGTCTTCACCATAAAGGGCACTGAATACTAACTATGCAGAAATATGATGACAATGAAAGGTTGTTGACTATCAGATCTGTTCTCCTTGTTCACTGTTTTAATAAGACATGACATATCATAAGAGGAAAAATCAACCCTGACGCTTTTCAAGGTGTGGTTCATTTTTGCACCTCTACTGTTGTCTGATCAAATTTTTAGGTTATAAGCAATAATCATTTAATCTACAGAGATGGTAGGGTAGATAGATCCTTTTGCTGAAAAAAGAATTTATTTAAACTTCCTCAAACTTGAAATGAAGCCAGTTCCAAATTTTCCTGGAATTTTTAAGACAGTATTTAACTGTTAAGAACTTATATATAAAGGGAGAAATGTATATGCATATGTATAAATGCATATTCATAGTCACTTTTATTTTTGTGGTTTTGAAATCCAACTGGTCTTTCACTTGGTATATCTTATCCAAACAGAAGAAGGAAGTTTCAGAAAGTTTTCAGAAAAGCCAGCTGTCACTGCATTTCCTGAACCACTCCACTGTGATCCTTTGAGTCTCAGGAATACTTCTTGGGTCACAGGGGGACATTCCTCACAGGGCACTGCTCTTCCTGCACAGATTATCAGCAGTCTTTGTAGTGAATCTGGTATAGAGATATTTTTAGATATCAATCAATTAGAACATGAGAGTTAACTGTGTTTTGTTTGCTTTTATATTGCATATTATCCATTTCTGTAGCTTGAAACAAAAACAGTAGCTAAGTTGAGGAAAACTGAAGAAAGTAGTATAAAGTTTGATGTCAATGAATACAGTGACTCTTCTAAAAGTATTTTATTTATACTCTTGTTCCCATATTTCTTTTAAAAAAATCAATCCGCAAAATATTTACTGCCAAGAAAAAGATACCTTTAAAATAATATATTTAATCACTCAGCCCTATTGTTTTCCAGTTTTCCCCACCTTCTGCTGCAGTCATCAGTCTTAGGCTACTTCTAAGAGGGACAAAGATAATCAAGAAGAGCTAGAGATCTGTTGATGCTGTATAATGACACATTCACAGTTATATAAGTGTCACAGAACTTTTTTCTTACTGAGACATTTTTCTTAATAAAGGCAGTGGTTTTGTTGGAAACTGTGTGCATTCTTAGACCAGGGCTGAATTTGTTTCTAATTATCTGGCACAATTGCCAGAGCAGAGCATGCTGTGTACGCCGGTGCTACACAAATAGGGAGTTTGTGAGAAGAGACGCATTCTGGATTTAGAATGTGAAAAGCAGCTGAGGAGTTCACCGCGAGGCATGGCTGTGAAAACCTTACTTACAAGTTGTTTTTTTTCCCACTGAGTCCTCCCTGCAGCTGATGGAGTAATAGCATTGTAACGGTTTGCTTTCAGGCAGTCAATTAGGCACCTACAGTTACTCCACAGGGTGCAGATTTTACACAAGCAACGTATTAAAAAATAAAAAGAATTACTGCATATTTTGCTCTTATGTTCTCAATTTCTAAATATCACTACATTATTTATTCCAAATCTTGTCACATTCATATGCAAGGTCTTTGTTTCGTTTCCTGACTTCTTTACTACCAGGGCAGATAGACATAGACTGACATGTGATATCCCACTCTCTAGCACACAGCACAATTTCTTCCTTGCATTACTGGTACCAGAATTCACATGTTATATGGTCAGTTTTGGAAGGACAGTGCCACTGGAGACACTTTTAAAGAGAAATCAGCCTAAGTTCCTGCAAATTGAGAGTCAAATATTATGTTACACCTCTTCCATATGACAAAGGAAGGAAAGGTACAGTGTATATGTACAAATTATTCCAAAACACGGCATGAAAGGCACTATCCTTACTTTCCCCAAGCAGTTGAACAAAATTAATAGAATTATAAGTACTGAGAAAGAATATATATGGCCAATGCTAGAAATATAATTTTAACTCTTTTCCTGTCTATGTAAATCTAGATACATGTATGTATATACAAAGAGGTAGCAATGTAGAGATAAAGAATAGATAATATTTTACAATGTTTTAATGATTAAAATATGAACTAACTAAGAATCATAGGCAAGATCATGGTTGCCCCATAAATCATGTCCTAACTTCTCTTAAGCAGTTTCTCCTGTCCCCTACCTCCAATGTATACATTCCATTCATTGTAATCTCTTGTCAACACTTTTCTCTCTCATCCCCACCCCCATGTCCTTCCCCTCCTTTCTCTTGTCTTTCTCCCAGTGTGGTCTTTATGTGGAATGTGGGTGGGATTAAATTTAGGCGGCAGGCAGAAAGACAGCAGGAAAAAGCTGTGTATACAAATGTGTCTCAGATGTCCTGACATGTCCTTGCCCCGCAAATGGTCACACTTGCAGTTGACAGCATGACAAACTTTAGCCCAGAATCAGTGCTCATAATAAGACACTGGCTCAGTCCCACTACAGGCTATTGTGGAAGAGGGAGTGCAGCTATGATACAAGTACAAACTGTAAAGAAGTATTTTATTTCACAGGAAGATAATTTCTCATAAGAAACGTTCTCAGCCTTTCCTCTCTCTTTATCAATATATAATATAGTTTTGTTGCATTGTTGATTTTTTTACAAATAATGTCATTCACATCTATAACATTAGGTATATTAATATGTATAAATATAATGGATATGTTAATAGTCATTGGGGGGGTCCTTTTAAAGAGTAATACATATCTCCAGGCTAAAAAAGAATGAATGTCTGGCCAGAAAACTTTGGGTGTTGCCATTTGGAGGTTGGTATGTCCATTATTATTGCACCTACATTTGCCAGGTTCCATTAAACACTGCCAGGTTCTGCACACTTGCCACACATTTTACCCTCTCTCCAAGGGGAAGTGGGATTTTATTGTATCTGGTACACAGCCAGGAATACATATGAGAACTTTGATAGGCAGATTCATAAAATATTTATGTCTATACACACACATACACATGAAATATATTTATTTTGGTCATTTATTAACACAAAAAGAAAAATGACTACACAGAGGACCAACATGGAAAATATGCTTCCTAGACTTTGGGGTACATAATTTAACAGATCTCTTTGTTTCAGAATGGAATGTATCTACATCTAGTTGGTGGCCAGTCAGTAGTGGTGTCCCCCGGGGATCAGTGTTGGGCCCAATCCTGTTTAGTATCTTTATTGATTATCTGGATGAGGGGATTGAGTCCACCATTAGTAAGCTTGCAGATGGCACCAGTTTGGGATCAAGTGTCAACCTGTAAGAGGGTAGGAGGGCTCTGCAGAGGGACCTGGACTGGCTGGATAGATGGGCTGAATCCAACAGCATGAGATTTAACAAGTCCAAGTGCCAGGCTCTGCACTTTGGCCACAACAACCCCATGCAACACTACATGCTGAGGACAGGGTAGCTGGAGAGTAGTCAGGCAGAAAGGGACCTGGGAGTACTGGTCAGCAGCTGGCTGGACATCAGCCAGCAGTATGCCCAGGTGGCCAAGAAGGCCAATGGCATCCTGGCCTAGATCAGGAATAGTGTGGCCAGCAGGACCAGGGAAGGGATTCTTCCTCTGTACTCAGCAGTGGTGAGGCTGCACCTTGTGTACTGCGTCAAATTCTGGGCCCCTCAGTTTAAGAAAGATGCCGAGTTGCTTAAATGTGTCCAGAGAAGGGCAACAAGGATGGTGAAGGGACTCGAACACAAGCCCTGTGAACAGCAGCTGAGGGGTCTGGGTTTGTTTAGCCTGGAGAAGTGGAGGTGCAGGGGGAGACCTTATTGCTCTCTACAACTACCTGAAAGGAGGATGTAGCTAAATGGAAGTCTATCTCTTCTCCCAGGCAACCGGTGTCAGAACGAGAGGACGCAGTCTCAAGCTGTGCCAGAGGAAGTTTAGGCTGGAAGTTAGGAAAAAATTCTTCACAGAAAGAGTGGTTGGGCATTGGAATGGGCTGTCCCAGAGGTGATGGAGTCAACGTCCCTGGAAATGTTTAAAAAGAGACTGGATGTGGCACTTAGTGCCATGGTTTAGTTGATGAGATTGTGTTAGGCAAGAGGTTGGAGTTGATGATCTCAAAGGTCTTTTCCAACCTAGTTAATTCTGTGATTCTGTAATACAGAAGTATAGCTATGTATTATTCAGCTTGAATATTAATTCATATGGTAATTTTTTTTAACATGATAGCCACTTATTAACAGATTTCTTATGAAAGCTGCAACAAAGAGTTCAGAAAAAAGACATGAAGTGAGAAGGTAATAGTACCAGAAACCTGCCCAGAAACAATGTGTTGGATGTAAGAGTTAACAGGTGCTACATATTATCGATGTTCTCCAGGCTGCTTTTGTCTGAGTAAGCTCAAAGACAGTTGATTTTCATAACCACTGTACATGATACAGAGCACAAACTTCTAATGCACACCTGTGGTGTAGTGCCTTGGACCGAATCCCCACATCAGACTGGAATAGTGGGATTGCATTGCCACCGATTTATCTGTCAAGAATATTCTCATTTTCCTGGAAACATACTTCATAGCTTTGATTCCTGAGACCGATCAGCATTCCTTAATCTGCAGCAGGGCACTGCCTGTCACGTGGACATCTGATCCAAACCAGACTAATAATGGAATTTCTGTCTTTTCCAGACAAAGGTTTGCTATGTGTACTGGTAGCTTTGGAGTGACATTTATGTTAGTGCAGACATAACTAGAATTTAGCAGAGAAAACAGGGCTTGCAGAAAGAGGGAGCTGTATGGAAAAAAAAAAAAGTTACTCTAGTTTATAGCACAGTAACCTGTAGTGAGATTGTCTCAGCACAGATCTAAACACAAACATTTACAGCTCACTCTCTCAGCTGTCAGAGTGATAGGTTTAGAGCTACCATATGAAGAATACACGTCTTGAATGTCAGAGGTGAAGAAAATGGTGGTTGGAGTATGTTGGAAGTTTCCTCGTCACAAAAGTGAAAAAAACCCCAAAACCTACATGTTTTTTTTTACCTTTCCTGACAGTGTAGACTCCCTGAATCTCTAATACATGTAGCCTTAATATGTAATAATTTCATTCTACAAAATATTCAGGAATCTGTATTGATGATTCCTCCCCATCTCTACAGCCTTCTGGGCAATCCAGTCCAGTTTGCAGAACTCAAAAGAATAGATACAGTTCCATTAGAGGAATAAAGTCCTTTGGGTGCATTTAAAATTATCTGCCATGCCTATTTCATGAAGCTGGATTTGTGATCAACTTTGTTAGTTGTTTTGAGAAATGTTAACATATTCTACAGAATAAATTTTGACACATATTAATAAAAATATATGGAATCGAATCATCAAACCCCCAAAGTTTTCACCTGAAAGCAGAAATATCAGCAGAAATGTCAAATTTCTTGATTTGGATGACAGTACAGGGTTTACCAAAGTGTTTTGATTTTAAGTGTTTAACTGAACTCGAAAATACACTTGGAAGGCATCACATAAACCACTTCTGTCTTCTAGAGGCATTCTACATTGCCATCCCATAAAGAAATGAAGACTCTGAATCCAGACTTTTCCCACACATATAGAATTTTCTACTCATGCATAAGAGAAAGAACTGGACATCTGTGAGTTTTAAATTGAGATACTCAGTTGTTCTGATTTTCCATAAACCTTTTTCTAGCCTATTGTGTTCTGATATAGAGAATCAAACCAGATATCCTTTCTGGACTAAAGCCTAACGAGAACCAGGTTGGTGGACATAATTCACATGTTTCCAATGTACATTGAGTACAATGTGCACACAAGTTTCACTAACAACTTGGCATGTGTTCATCATTTCAAGGGCTAGAGAGTCATAGGAAAGTTTTTGTGCAGAATTCTGTTTCCTGAAACTGCTTTGCTTAAAGGATCAGTACACAGGCTTCCTGGAGTTTCCTTTAATTGTTTGTGGAGATCAACGTTGTAGCTACTGTACAGAAAAACTGGGAAAGAGATAACTTTAGTGGACTTTGATTTATTTTGGCATTTATTTTACTGACCTATTGTATTTAACTCTGTTGTGACTAGACTGCAGGTAGTGACTTCCTAGACCAATTGTGACAGTCACCACAGAGTGATACCAATCAAAATTCTTTGGCAGTTCAGTCAGTAGCCATGTGTACTTCTGAAACTGAGATTGTAGACACAGAAGGTACACTGCTGTCACGGGTGAACTCAGTTTTGTTCGGAGATAAATTTATTGAGTAGTCAATGTTGTAATCCAAATGTACAGTAATATTTAGACTTGATATTAGGAAAAAGTTGTTTACTGAAAGAGTGATTCGGATGTGGAATGGGTTGCCTGCAGAGGTGGTTGAGTTACCAACCCTGGATGTGTTCAAGGGGAAGCTGGACGAGGTGTTGAGTGATATGATCTAGATGTAGATGATAGGTTAGTTGGATTATAGGCTGGACTACATGATCTTCAAGGTCCTTTCCAGCCTTATCTATACTGTTATACTGAGATACTGTGATATTAATATCAGCTCCATTACGTGAGACTGATGTTGAGAAAGAACTCATAGTCGAAGAGAAATGCCATCAGAATGTCTAGAATACATTACAGGAAGTTCTACATCTGTATCCTTCTTCAAAGTGTTTAGAAAACTTCTTGTAACAGTCGTACTAAACAATATAGTGAAATCTTTCCTCTTTCTTTTTGCTCTTGAAGCAATGTTCCTTCAGGTCTTGTGCAGAGGGGCCAAAATTAATGCTAAATAGCAGTGCAGAAGCAAAATAAAGTAGGAGAATTCTGATTTAGCTAGACATAGATAGGGATACAATACAAAGATTTATGTAACTAATACCTACACATCACTTCAGCTGATGATTTTACTATTCCTGTGCCAAAGCTTTAAGATGCTGACATTTAGCTGGCTACTTTGTTTATTTATTTAGGTGTCTAAATGTTTGAGGTTATTTTTTAAGCTGCAGCTTTGCTATATTTCTGCAACACTTTTCAGTTGTCTTATCTCATTGCAGTATCATTGGGACCATAAGTATGTCATCCATCTTTAAAACTGCTTAAAAGATAAAAGAGGCAACATAAAAAGAGTAAACCTTTCACCTTTTGAAAAAGCAGGTATTCATGGGATAATTTCTATTTCATATCCCACTAATAGTACCTCAATTGTCTGAAGAGGCCTTGGCCAACATTCTAAACAGTGATAACCTGCATTTACCAGCATACAGTAGGTCAGATGTGAATTGAAGTGAATTGAAGTACCCACTAGAGACTTTGGCCCTAATATTTTTTCCCTTGGATAATCCACCATTAAAGCACTTAAGAAGGGTTCTTATCATCATAACTCACTGGTCTACTCTCAAGGGCTCATCTGCAGCCCAGTGTTTCCAACTAGCCTTGCTCTTAAATGAGAAAAATGGAAGAAAATACCCACTTGAAATTTAATTTCAGCCTGAGAGAGATGACATCAATATACCAAGCATTGTGTATTTAAAGTGAAGACTGTAACTTAATCTGTAAACTGCTGTGAATGTGAAAAAATTATCTTGACAGCAAAATCTGATGGACATGATCCTGTGTCCACTACATATAAAGAAAAAGTTACCATTTACTTTAATGACACATGTGTAAGTTTTATTTCTCATTGATCACAATTGATTTAAAGTTAAAGTCTGACAACTTGACTAACATGGAAAGCATTGAAGGGAGAGGATGGGAAGGCAGAACTTAGTTACTACTGGCTAAGCAATGCAAAATCAACACTAGGTGTTTAAAATGAATTCATTTTTATTGTGATTATATCCTTACTACTCTAGTAAAGAGGTTTCACTACAACAGCATAAATTCAGCACACATTACGAATTATTTGTAGAAAACAGATCTCATATTCACACTCTGGAGTGTTCACATCACGATTTACACGCCTGTGTCAAATGTGAAAGCTCTGTTTTAACCTGCCAGTGGCATGATGACTTAGCTTACATTATGCTGAACAAATATCCCCATAGTTTTATAACTGAGAAGTATGTGTCTAAAAATAAAATATTTATCTAACAAAAGTTAAATAAAGAAAAATGACACTAGCCTCTCATAGATGAATTAGCAGGTTGATCTAAAGAAGTTCCCAGTAGTCTTATCTCAATACTTTAGTATGTGCTAAAAGTACAATCAATTCCTCTCCAGGATTATGCTTGATGTTAACTACCTAGCTATCATGTGGTGAGTTCCCAACATTTTTTTTGCTACTAAGTAAAAAGATTAAGTGTTCATCTGTAATGTTCTCACATTGGAAAGATTGTTATATAATTTTCATTGATAAGTTGTTTGAAGCACTGTTTATATTGATTAGTTTTCACCATCTAACATTTGGTACCGATCAGGAGGCTTATATCATTTCATAGTTAATTGAGAAAAAATTAGGTAACTCTTCATTACACATTTCAGAAGTTGAGAATCAAGATCTACATTTGAAAGAGGGGAAGGAATAATTTCTTTCTTTAAATTTTCTATTCCTACACAAATTAGATAAGTACTTTAATTATGAAACAATGTATGGGTGGTATAGGTATTTCTGTATAGAGTAAGTCTAAGCACTTTTCTCTAAGGCTGTTAACATGCTCTTGTTCACCTAGAAAATACAAGTGGATTGACCACAGGTTAGCAACACCTATGAAAAGTCAAATAAGTTTTATATAAGCTTCTAAGAAAAAGCAGGAAGGTATTTGTAAACTCAATATTGCTCTCCATTACAGGATTCAAAGAAGTTGTCCATGCTCCTACAATGGGACAATATTTAATTAGATAATTATACCTAGGCAGCCTAATAGAGCATGCTGCAAAGATCTCTGAAGCGATGCCACCCTGATAAGTATATCATTAGAGACACACTTTTGTTAGTAATTTATATCCATTTCTAAATAACTGTACCATCTTTGAACAAAAACACACTTCCCTGATGCATTCATATATAAAGAGAGAAATCCAAGGATATTAAATTTGCAAGTTTGAGTTAGTTCTGCAGCATATTAAATGGCTGATATATAAAAAAGACCTGTATCTGATTAGAGTGGGAGACATGCTGAATATTACCTCAGCAAAAGTAATAAATAAAGGACTAAAAATAAAACAAAAATATATATATTTAAGCAGATGATAAATGGATAAATATCACAGAATCACAGGATATTCTGAGCTTGAAGGGACCCACAAGTATCAGCGAGTCCAAATCCTAAGTGAATGCCCATACAAGGATTGAGCCCACAACCCTGGCGCTAATCTCAGGGTCATGTCATCATCTTTTTTTTTTTTTTTTTTAATATAATGACCTAACTCCCTATCCCATCATCCCGTTATCTAGATGTGGTAGTTTGACCCTGACCGAATACCAGAGATTTACCCACAGCCACTCTTTCACTTCATTCCCTCCCCCACTCATAAAAACAGGGGACAGTGGAAAAGGAAAAAAATACTGAAGGGTTTTGCTATGGCAGGAATGAGGACTACAGTTATACCTCCTCCATCGTGAGGAAAGGGACAGGCTGCAGCCCTCGCGAAATATTAATTTCGCAAAGAACGGCAGGTCGTTAGTATGCATGCAGGCCACGCCCATTGC
>WEKX01026553.1:80103-125437 GCA_013390025.1 Pitta sordida | reverse complement strand
TGGTGAGTTGGACTAGATGATCCTTGTGGGTCCCTTCCAACTCATAATATTCTGTGATTCTGTGATTCTGTGATATTTTACCATGGTTCACAGGTTTAAGGGAAGTCTATAATTCCATACATATGTTATACATGCTTTCAGTCAAATATACATACAGTTAAATATACAATGTCCAAATGTTTTGTTATTTCTAAATAACCTTAATTCTCTAGAACTTAAATATATAGAGGCGAGGAGAGGAAGCCTTTATTACAACTTTTTTAACTTTACGTTTTATAAATATATCTATTCAGGTGAATTTCTATTAACTTGACATTTCTTCTAGCAAAAGCAAGAACCTTGAGTTTCTACAATACGGTGTTTATGAAGGTTGTCAGATTTCCTCAAAAGCTGCTAATCTGGAATGATAGACTTGATAATAAGGAAGGTTTTAATTTTTTTCCAAAAGATTTTAAATTTAACATTTCTGGGAATATCTTTGAATGCAAAAATGTGATTTCTAACTCCATGTCTTAATAAGCTGCTTGTGCATATGTATAATTGCAAGCATGTTAACGGTGTTAATGAAATACATACTTGTGGATTTTATGCATTTAAAATTACGTACGTGCCACACTAGTGGCAAAACCAAGCTCTAAATACTTTGGCACAGGATAAGCTAATAAAGGATGACACAGACATTTTAAAAGAAACTGATACAGCAGGAATTTATGCTTATTTGTTTAATGTATATGAAACCAAACATAACCTCTGTTCAATATATAAACACAAGTTTTCGTGTATCTGCTGGCAGGGACAATCTTGGTAAGATTTCCCAATAGGGCTTTCTCAAATAGGTCTCTCCAAAACTTGAGACTTGGTCCTGAGCTTAACCAGCCAAATCCCTCGCACACACTCAGAGGAGTTGTCTTGGACTTTTATATGAATCTAAACAATGCCCTCTAACTTGTTTTCTTGATGATTGCTCAATTGTATTTCACAGATTCACAGGTTATTCTGAGTTGGAAGGGACCGACAGGATCATCCAGTCCATCTCCCAAGCGAACACCCACCCAGGGATGGGGCGCACAAGCATGGAACCATGGGCACCACGCTCCGTCCATCCAAGCCTCCCACCATCTAGACCATGTCACTGAGCTCATCATCCAGTCTTCTCTTAAACAGCTCCAGGGATGGTGACTCTACCTCCTCCTTGGACAGACCATTCTAATGAGCGATCACTCTCTCTGTGAAAAACCTCTTCCTAACATCCAGTCTAAACCTCCCCTGGTGTAGCTTAAGGCCATGTCTTGTTCTGGTGTCATCACGCTGAGAGAAGAGATTCACTCCCACCTGACTACAACCCCATTCAGGTAGTTGTAAACAGTAATCAGGTCACCTCTGAGTCTCCTCTTCTCCAGGTTAAAAAACCCTTGTTCCCATAACCACTCCCCATAGGGCTTGTCCTCCAGTCCTTTCACCATCTTTGTCGCCCTTCTCTGGACCCTCTCAAGCAGCTCAACATCCTTCTTAAACTGGGGAAACAAGAACTGGACACAGTACTCAGGATGTCGTTTGACCAGCACTGAATACAGGGGAAGGAATAACTTCCGTAGTCCAACTGACCACACTGTTCCTAATACAGGCCAGAATGCCATTGGCCTTCTTAGCCACCTGGGCACACTGCTGGCTCATATTGAGTTTTTTGTCAATCATTACTCCTAAATCCCTCTCCATTTCACCACTCTCCACCCACTCCTCCCCCAGCCCATAGCGGTGCATGGGGTTGTTATGTCCAAAGTGAAGAACCCGGCACTTAGTCTTGTCAAATCTCATATTATTGGAGTCTGCCCATTTCTCTAGTCTGTCAAGGTCCCTCTGAAGGGCCCTCCTCTCCTCTGGCAGTTCATCATTTGCTCCCAGCTTGGAATCATCTGCAAACTTGCTGATGATGGACTCAATTCCCTCATCCATATCGTCAATAAAGATGTTGAACAGTGCTGGGACTAACACTGACCCCTGTGGGACTCCACTAGTGACTGGCTGCCAGCTGGATGTGGCACCATTCACCAAAACTCTCTGAGCTCGTCCATCCAACTAATTCCTAACCCAACACAAATGCTTCTATCCAGACCATGCTCTGAGAGTTTCTCCTGAAGCTTACCATGGGAAACCGTGTCAAAGGCTTTGCTAAGGTCCAAGTACACAACATCTATGGTCTTTTTTTCGTCAGTCAAGCAAGTCATCAGATCATAGAAGGAGATCCGGTTGGTCAGGCAAGACCTACCTCTCTTAAATCCCTGCTGACTAGTTCTAATGTCATGGTCATTTTGTAGTTGCTGCGTAATAGCTCAGAGGACTATCTGTTCAATGACTTTACCCAGGAGTCAGGTCAGGCTGACAGTTCTGTAATTACTCAGATCATCTTTCCTGCGCTTCCTGGGGATGGGTGTCACATTAGCCAATTTCCAGTCTTGCGGTACATCCCTGGTAAACCAGGACTTTTGATAAATTTCAGATAGATAGATGAATAAATATCATAGCTACATCCTGCTAATCAAGGGCAAAATGAATGACACTAAGAACCTGACTTGTCCTGATTTATGATGCATTTCTCTATCCTGATTGTTTCTAGCCCTCATCTTTATCCTGCATCTGGACCAGCCAATATACTTGCATAGTCTGTCCAAGAAAGTGTGTGCTCTAGTGTTGCCTCATACTTGTACTCAAAAATTTAAATTTTCTGGTGCTGAGAGCATTAAGTCATCTTAATTTGATATCTTTGTTTACTCCATGCCACCTGAATACTGCAGAAAAAATGAACAGTGTCATATTGGATTTTGTTTTATTTTCAGCTATCTATTTCATCAGCAATACATGTAAGAATTTAAAGTCATAAAGATGTAACCATGAAAAATAACAATCCAGTCAACAAACTGGTGGAAAATGAAAGGACCACTACTTCTTTTGGTCTTTCAAATACTGATAGTCAAACAATCATTTTGCTTCATCTGATAAATAAACTTATTCATTGTGACTGACTATCAAATTCCAGGTATGTCAATACCAAAACATTTTGAAATTATAACTATTGGCTGAGTAAAATGAAGTCCTCAGATTAGTGTAATTTCTCAACTTATGGTTTATCATGGCTGAAGAAACAATAATCTAATGATTGTCACCATCATACTAGTAAATACCCTGATTTTATCTCAGGGAAGTAAAATAATTTCTGAAATTAGAAGTATTTCTTTCAAAAATAGTAATAGCATATTTCTTTATTGATTTATACTTTTCACTGTTGCTAAAAATTTATGGGAAAAAATCCAGCTATTTTTTAATACAGTCGGGTTTTGTTCAACTCCCATGAAGCCTTCTGTCTACTTAGAATGGCATCTCATTAATACGCAAATTTTCCCTGCACCCTCACACTGCCCCCCTGGCGCTCTGTCACTGTTTTGGCACTGCCCTGCTGTCTGTCAGTGTTTGTGTCACTGCTTCCCAGTGCCCACAGGCACCCCATGCTGGGTAAAAAGCCTTTTCCGCTCGGCTGGGTACACTGGCGTGGGGAGCTGCCCGCGCCGCTGTCCTGGTGTCTCTCCGGGTGGGTAGACCTGGTTTCTGCATACTCAGGGTGGATGCCTACCCTGAGAAAGTCTCAGACACCGTGTCTAACTTGAAAGTGTGTAAATCTTTCATAACTACACGCAGCTGATTCGCTTGGAATAGGGAGCTGCTCATGCTCGAGCAGAGTGAGGTTGACTTGTGCTTGAGCAGAGTGGGGGGTAACTTGTGCTCGAGTGGAGCAGGTGGCAGCTCATGCTCGAGTGGAGCAGGAAGGTGACTCGCGCTTGACTGGAGCGGGGGAGCGACTTGTACTCGAGTGGAGCTGAGCCACCATGAGAGCGGTGCATGTCCATCTTGGGTCCACTGGAGCTGAGACACCATGGTTGCCTCAGGGTGGGAGTGGCACAGGCAGAGAAGTGTCCCCATGGTCCTTGCAGCACAGCATGGGTGTTGTATTGAGTATTCATGACTGCCTAAGTTGAATATCCATGTACGTCATGTTGTGCAGGCACAGCTGTGAAATGGGCCTCCTTAATTGCCAAAAAATCACGCCGCGAAGATGTGAAGCTGCTATCTGGGAGGAACCAAGTGGAAGAGGGTTGACTGCATAAGCACTCCAGGTTTTTACTTACCTCTAAGTTATTCAAAATTTCTTTAGAAATCAGGCTGGACCTTCAAATTAAAGAATTCTTATCATCTCTCAATTTTTATTACTGAGAAATACAATAAAAGGTCTTGTTCTATTTGGGGCAATTTTGATTACTGTTTCCACCAAAGACACAAGCAAAGAAAAATGAGAAACTTGAAAATAAAAATCAAAACAATGTATTTAAGATTTGATCAACAACAAAAGAATCATCCTTATTTTCAGTACTTTTGAAGGATTCAGTTTATTTTTTCTTAATAGCAGATTATTAAAACATTTTTATTTAATTTATTTTTTATGTTACACAATACAACAGCTTGTATTATTTGTACCGTAACATAGAATATTTCCCATACTTGACCACAAGCACTGTATGAGGGAATTTTGTAACAAGATTTTATTCATAAATAGAAAACTGTGGTTAAATTATCCATCTACATTATTCATATTATATGCATATATAACTTCTGCTAATGGATGCACATCCATCATACATCAGTAGCGATGAAACTCAATGAGCTGGAGAACCCACTGTTGTAAGTTTGCTTGTTCAAATAACCAAAATAGACATGACCAATCTTCTAATCAGCCTTTTGAGGGCTTCTGATAAAGCCACAAGACTAAAAACCATAATTGTCTGCAGTCTGAGCTCTTCGTGTCAATCTTTGCTGAATCTTTTTGAAGCAAAGCTCTTAAAAATACTGAAAACTTGAAAGGAAAATTTTTCTTCTCTTTGGTAGCAGAGAGGCTAGTTAGTCATGCACTTATTTTTGGAATATTGTGTGTTCTCTTGAAACAGTAGTAGAATTTAATATTTAGCTAATTTAAATAAATACAAGTAAAGAAATATGTATTGGAAACCTTGAAATGTTAATATAGCAATCCCCGCGTATTCACGACCGGCTATTTGCGACCTTCAATATTTGCATGTGATTTTCTCGCGAGTTGTGCAACTTCGGCCCGTGCATAGAAGATACCAAGACCTCAGTCTGATCGGTGGCCGGTCCCGCTGCTCACGGGGACAAGCCGCACTGCGGTCCCCCGGGGACAAACCACGCCACGCCCCCGCGGCGACACGGCTTGGCACGGGGGCACAGCGCGTCACGGGGACATGGTGCCAGGACTCCTCCGCTCACCGCTCACCCGCCAACCCAGCGGAGCACAGCCAGACATCTGAAACAAACCCCGCTCTCAGGACTGTCCTCCAAACCTTATATGGAGAGGGGGCGTGGTTATGGGCGTGGCAAACTCAACTACATTGTGGGTTCGCTATCTTTGCGGATTTCACAACTCACGGGAGGCGGACCAGACCCAACAGCCTGCAAGTAACAGGGGTTCACTGTATTCTGAAAATCTTACCTCATTCTCAATTAAGGAAAGCTATATGGGCTGTAGAATGTTATAAAGAGCTACTTTTACTATTATTTCTAGACATATCATTTATTGTAAAGAGAAAAAAACGCATGCCATTGTAACTCTGTTGAATTCTATTCAATTTTCCGCTGCTATAAACTTATTTTGTAACTTTAAGAAAGGAGTTTAATTTCTCTGGGCATCACTTTTTTCTCTATAAATGAGCATAACATTTCTATTCCCTATTTTAACTCATTTTTCCTTTCAAGATAGAAAATATTTTGAGCAGAGATGCTTATCCACTTTTTAAAAAGATACATAATCTTCACTTTAATTCTCTATTTTAAAGAACAACATTAACAATAATCATCACCCAGAATCTATTATCTTGATCAGCAGTCAAAACCGGAAAAGCTCCTTATTTTGTCTGTCTACAGAAAAATTTCTCCCTGAAATGGTTTGTCTAATAAAGGTTTTGAATTTATTTTTTTCCCAAGATTTTCCTCAAAGAATTTTTTTTAATCTAATGAAAACCAATCTGTTGGGCTTTTTCCCCCTCTATTTTCTCATGTTTTATAAAATTTCATGATGCTTTCAGTATCCAGGGCACTACTGTGGACGGTAGAGATTATTCAGTTTATAAGATATCATTATTTGAGTAAACAATAATTCTGCCTGAAGATTGTCATGGCAATTATTGCTCACTATAAATCCCATTTTGAGAACTCTTACTGTTTTTTAATTACTTAATTAATTTACACAAGACCATTGTTCTTGGTGGGAAGGGTGTACCTTTAAGGGTCTGGTACTGCACGTGCCCCCATTATGTGAGTGAATTTAGGAGCAGGCATCCACGTTTGGCTCTGGGATGGGTGAGAGGTATGTGCCTCCCGGGTAGTGGCTATATGTCCCAGATGTTGGAGTACACTGGGTAGGTGGGATGGTACCCCCTCACCGGTGGATTGGGTCTCTCTACTCAGTACTGGTGGACGGATTACAGAGAAGATCTTCAGCATGCCAGAAGCTTCCAGGGCCAAAGAAACCATGACAACTCTTGAAGATTTTCATAGTGTATTTATAATGTTTGTTTGTATGTTTAATATTCACCTCTAATGCTTACTGATACAGATACTCACAGTAAGTTCTGAATATAATGTGGTGACAAACAGAAGGACCAAGTTTTTCACTTCCACATAACATACAATGTTGTGCCTTGTTTTGCTTGGTGTACTTCATTTTTTTTTACTTGTAAACTATTTTTCTGGCCTGCTGACTGTTCATTCCCACGCCAATCTAGAGTAATTCTTCTAGTGAAGTTCTGTCTTGACTGTACGTTCAAGAATGTTGAAATATATTTAAACTGCAATACAGCATTTCTTTTCCTATCTGAGTCAGGAAAGTCCTCTCCTAGAAAAAAATACCAATTTGTGTGTTGGATTTTATTTCTTTTCTGTAGATGCTGTGGCTGTTTGCAGTTCTGGGGCACCAATGAGGCTATGGGATAATGACAATGATATTCTAGTCCTATGGAAGTACTTAATCACTTAATTTTTTTTCCCCTTTGTTATTATTTTTCTTTCCTCCTTGCGAGTTGTGCTGAAGGGAGCGATTCTTCAGCTTCTCTTTCAGATGCTCTTTCTGCTTTCATGATGTGGGTATACTCCTGGTCTATTGATGAGAGAGTTTGACGGAGCTTCCTGCTGTTTACATAACGAAAGAGGCTTGTTAGCATAGCTGTTTCTGAGAGGAATGCTGAGGATGATTTACAGACCATACTCTGAACAGACTTATAATGCAGAAAATTGTGGGGTTTGACAGATCAGAGACTTTGCTAGTGAGGTAAAGGGGAATTTTGCTATTGTTTGAGGAGAATAAGCCTTGCTTTTTTATGTGGACTAGAGAGATTGTGACGTGGAACAGAGAGGTTTTGACATAACTATTTGCAAAATTTCACATTTCTCACCTTCAGTATATTTGTGTCAATGTAAAGTGGTGATCTCATTGCAGTTCTTGCTTTAATTCTTAAATAACACCTTCCTTAGGGGCATTAATATTTTAAAACACTTATTTGGGTGTAATTCATAATATACAGAGATGGCACTGTAAGGGAGTCCAAGCATATAAATTAACTTTATCAGAAATAATAACTAGTGTAGTACTTATTAACTGTATTTATGTAATGGAGATATCTACTTATTTCAATAAATATCTGTAATTATATGCTTATAATATAGCCCTTTTCTTTAAAGACCCCACAAAGCTAAACTCCATATTTATGAAATAAGAGATTTCAAAGACTATGTATCTAACTGAGGCAGTTTGAGAAATAAGAGATGAAAAAACAAGTGCACCTGTTTATACATCCTTGCAACAGAATCTTTGCTCCAGTACAGTTAAAGACATTAATTAGGGAACTAGGTGTAGACAACTGTTTCCGTGGGAGAAATGCATATAATAATGTGTTTATCTCTCTGCATCACATGGTGTAAGAATTTCAGATTCCATTGACTGCTTATTGGTTTGGAAGCTGAGGATGAGACCTTAAGACTATTTTTATTTATGTGCTGTCATAAGATTGTAAAAATTCTGTATGGAATGCAGAAGGAAGAATGACTTAATGTACTTGTGTAATAACTGGATGGGAGGCTTGGGTGGATAGGGCGTGGTGCCCATGGTTCCATGGTTGTGAGTCTGATCCCTGGGTGGGTGTTCACTTGGGAGTTGGACTAGATGATCCTGTGGGTCCCTTCCAACTCAGAATAACCTGTGAAACTATGAAGAAAAGAGAGGCTGTGAAAACCAGCTGCCGTGTGGATTGAACTGTTCACATGTCTAAATTTCTGAAGGTTTCTACCTTGGGTAGAAATCTTTATGTCTATCTGTGAAAAAGGATTGTAGATTTTTCCTGTATGATTCATAGGGACGAATCCCCCTAAAGAACAACAAAAAATGAGTCGGCAAGCAGTAGAATTAATAGGAAAGAATTAAAACCACTAGAGGTTCACAGAGAACTGGATACTCTTCTTTCTCCTTAAGAAAAAACATCATTGTCAATATGGAGAAAAGATCATGGCAAAACAGGAAGACATGCTTGCAGAGAGTGATCTTTTATTATCACTTTGTTTTGTGATATCGGTCATCTGTTTAGTCATCCTTTGCCATTCAATACCCTGAAAGACAAAGCAGCGGTGGTCTGTTCTATGGACAATTCTAACTCAATTTGGGAGATGTGCATGTGTTCTGCCCCCCACTACTTGCTTCTATGTTGAATGTTGTCAAATTCATATGAAGTTTCTTGTCTTCAGAGCAAGCAAATTAAGATAGTTGAGGATGTGCACAAACACAGGGACATTTTTGTTGCCTATTAAATACTTAATTCACAGGTTCACAGGTTATTCTGAGTTGTAAGGGACCCATAGGATCATCTAGTCCAACTCCCAAGTGAACGTCCACCCAGGTATCAGGCCCACAAGCGTGGAACCATGAACACCGCACTCCTTCCATCCATCCAAGTTTCTACAGGACAATTAAAAAACAAAAGTCAAAGAGGGGAAATAAACATCAAAAATTCAAACAGTAATTTCCACTACTTCTCTTTATTTCAGGCAGTTCTGAGATGACTTTATTCCCAGTTACAAGAGGTTAATGTTAATGGAAGTAGTTCATAAGACAGCATGTTCATGTAGCTCCTAAGGCTGACACATCACGTCAAAAAGTAGAAAAATAATGAAGGTGGGCATAAGTCATACTTTTTTATTCTAGCTATATTACTGAAGATGGAATTAATATTTATTTTAGTGGAGCTGTTTGTGACTAGTAACTTAATAGGTAGTAGACAGAAAGAAACTTCTTCAGACAAGACGGTTCACTGCAGTTATGATACAGTTTGTTGAAAAATTATGAATATAACATCCTTGATTTCAGTAGATTTAAAATCAAGCTTTGAAATCAAGTGAAAAGAGTGGATGTGTATGCGTGTGAGATACAGGTTAACAGAGCTTTCTGGAGTTTAGGTGCATAAACTTCAGGAGTTTAGGTGCATAAACACAAAAAGAACAACGAAATGCAAGAAACATTCCCTTTATTAAAGATGCAAAATGAAAAGCTAAGAGTAGTGCCGGTTATCAGAGAAAGGGATTAGATTCAGTGTCAGGAATATTTTAAATGTCAGTTAGTTCTGTTGAAGAAGGAAACACAATCTTCCATCTGTTCATTGCTTAATTTACTGCTTATTTCAAACATCAGGGATATGGCTTTCTTTCCCCAATATTTATGTAAAATATATACAGTCCTGGCTGCAAAGTTATAAAAATCTGAAAACATAATATGAAACATTCCTCAGTCTACTATATCAGCAAGATGCAATATACATACACACATGTGACCGCTAATTTTTAAGACAGATTATTTCTTTGACGCTAGAAGCATGCGTGTTATTGAAAACAAGTAAGAGCTTCTCAAGAGTATATACATCACATGCATTCAGTGAAGTTCAAGGAAGATAGTTTTCACATGTGTTTAATGCTGGATAAAACATTTCATTCATGTGAATGGGAGTAAGATACCACTCTGTTATTGTGTAAAAATGAGAAAACTAATAAATTATGTTAATTTGTTTACACTCCTGGGAAAAGAACTCTGATGAGAGAAAAACAAGATTATGGTATCAGACTTGTTGTATCAATACAGTACTCGGAAAAGAAGATGAAGGAAATGCAGTAGCTGAAACATTAATGTTGAATGTCCCAGGGTTCTGGGACCTTCTTTTTCCCTCTGATATTTTCATAAAAACTTTCAGTGATAAACTAAAATATAATAGTTTTACTGTAAAAATGTCTTCTCAGTAACTCATGGCAGGTAGTAAAAAGTCAAATTAAAAATAACATTATTTGAAGAGAAGTTAGAACTGCACTAAGAAAGCAATGAAATCCGTATATGGAAACCAGTAAATATATGATTATCATACTTATTTAAAACAAAACAAAACAAAACAAAACAAAATGTAAATCAATGTCTCAAGATGCTACTCCATTATTATGCCAAAATAAGAGTTTCATTTTAAATCTTCCCTGACCTTAATTTTACAGCACTTGATAAGCCAAACAACCCTACTGAATCAGATGATGACTGGTTAGTTAAGGTCTTCGAATCCCATAGTCTAGGTATGCCACTCCAGTAGTCTTATCTGGACCTTAGCCAAACCTGTCAGATCTCACTATGAGTTTTGTCCATAACCTTAACCCAATGGCATTTTTCAATGAGGATGTAAAATTGTGTTCTGTAACCAGCTCAGCCAGGTCCAGTCCTCAGAGCCTTGTACAGCTATCTCATAGCTTATTCTGAAAAGAATCCTGATGCTACCAAAATCCTGGCTATGTCACTGAAACTAATCCAGTGTTGTCTTCCAGACAAGGAAAATCTTCAGAGCAGAAGTATTATCTATAGATCAATCATTTTTACCTATTCTGTCCCAAGTCAAATCTGAATCATATTTCCTCTCTAGCTTCATATTTCCTCTTACATAATGTTTTATTCCTGTCCTAAATTTGTATCTTGCCAAGTAGTTACTGTGAATATAGTGCCCAAATTGCAGCAGGTTAAAGTAAGGACTGGGAGAATGAACTACGCGCTGTAGCAGAAGATTAAGTTCAAGAATATCTAAGGAATCTGAGGGTACACAAGTCTGGACCTGACAAGATACACCCATGGATCCTGAAGGAACAGGATGGGGAAGTGGCTAAGCCACTCACTATCCAAGATATTTGAGAAAGTCATGACAGTGTGTTAAAGTTGTCACTGGTAAAAGGGAAGCATTACACCCATTTTTAAAAAAAGAAAATCCAGCAGACCTTGGGAGCTACAGGTTGGTCAGTCTCACTTCTAATGCCTGTCAAGATCATAAAGCAGATCCTCTGGGAATCTATGATAGGGTAGGTGGAAATAATGAGGCAGTTGGTGACAACAAACATGACTTCACTGAAGGACAATCATGCCTGACAAATTTGGTGGCCCTCTATGACAATGTTAAAGCAGTGGTGTACAAGAGGAGGGCAACAGGCATCATCTTCTGGACTTGTGCAAAGCATTTGACACTGTCCCACATGGCATCCTTGTCTCTGAACTGAAGACAGATGGATTTGATGGGTGGACCTTGCAGTGGATAAACAACTGGCTCGATGGTCACACTCAAAAGGTTGTGTTCAACAGCTGTTGTGCAAGTGGAGACCAGTGACAAGCAGTGTTCCTCAGGGGTCAGTATTAGGACTGTCACTTTATAACATCTTTGTTGGTGATGTGGGAAGTGGGATTGAATGCACCTTCAGTGAGTTTGCACACACCCAAGTTGTCTTGTCTTGTTAACACACTGGAGGAAGGAGTTGCCATCCAGAGGGACCTTGTCAAGCCTGGTAAGTGGTCCTGTGTGAGCCTCATGAAGTTCAGCAAGGCCAAGTGCAAAGTCCTGCACCTGGACCGGGATAATCTCAAACATAAGTGCGGCTTGTGTGAAGAATGGATTGAGAGCAGCCTTGGGGAGAGAAACTTATGTTTGTGGACAAATATCTCAAAATGACTTGGCAGTGGGCTTTTGCAGCACAGAAAGCCAGTCATTTCCTAGGCGACTTAAAAGAAGCATGGTCAGCAATTCAAGGGAGATGAGTCTCCCACTCTAGTCTGCTCTTCTGAGACCCCAGTTTCCAAGTCTGGGGCCCCAAACACAGGAGATGTGGACATGTTGCAATGAGTCCAGAGGAGAGCCACTAAGCTGATCACAGGACTGAACTACCTCTCCTATTAAGGTTAAGAGTTGAGGCTGTTCATCCTGGAGAAGAGAAGGCTCCAGGGATACCTCATAGCACCTTCCTGTTCCTGAAGGGGAGCTACAAGAAGACTGGAGAGAGACTATTTGAAAGAGCGTGCTGGGACAGGACAAAGGAGAATGATTTAAAACTGAAAGAGTGTAGATTTAGGTTAGATATATGGAAGAAATTCTTTGCTGTGAGGGTGGTGAGGCATTGGAATAGGTTGCCTGGAGAAGTTCAGTAACATGTTGGTGACCACTACTAACAAATTATCTAACTAAATTTTACATTTTTATGTGTAAAACTGGAACGTGTGTAAAAGGTGCATACAAGTTTTAAGTAAGTAACTTTGAGTAAACTATAAATTAGTTTTAAAAAGTAATTTGATAAACTAATTAACAACAAAACTCTACACTAAAGATTTTCCTTCACCTAATGTGTGTAAAAGGTAGTAGATAGCTATTAGAAATGATGTAAAGAAAAGGTTACAGCTGCAAAAATTTATAACTTTTGAGTCTGATCACTTTTGCAATATGTTTATTTGTGTGCACTCTTGGTTGCTCTTTCTCTCAAAAATTTGTAAATCTTTGTGATCAAGTATTTGTTCAGTACTTACTGGAACAGTGATAATCTCTCTGTTCTCTTCAATGCATTAATTTGGTTTTTTGTGGGTTTTTTTTGCATTTCTTTTTACTTGGTAATAGAGTTGAATAATGGCCCTCCATAATTTATATTTACTGTTCTCCTCCTTCATGGTCTTGGACAATCTGCTAAATCCAGGAAGATATTTTCTGTATGACTGAAGTATTTCTTAAATGTCTACTGTGAATCTTTTTTCTGTACAATATCTGGTGTTACTAAAGAAAAGGTACGAATCAAAGCTCACTTCTTTTCTACAATGGCACTGCCACTCTTGTGGAGCTGTGTACTGAAGAGTAAAATTTTGGATCACAGAGGATCTGTTAAGCACTATATCCCAGTCTCTAGGCAGTTACCACTGAATATGTCCCAGAATTAGGGTCAACAGTGCCTGAAACAACTTGCTTGATGAGTTGACCCTAGGGAATGTGACTTAGATTCTGAAAAAGGCTGTGAAGTGCAAAATGTTCTTAAAGGAAATTTTGAGCTTAAAGAATAGTTCTTCATTTCTTTTGGAAGTTTCTAAGTGTTCTTAAGAGATATTGGCTTGTAAAATGTTATGGGGCCTAGAACAGAATAACAATGTTTCAGATATGGATGTTTTGTTTCTTTTATTTTGTTTGGGGGTTTTGTCCACTAAGTAATTAAGTCTATAGATAATGGTTTTAAGTAGGTGTAATGGGGTGGGGTGAATGCTCTGTGACATTATTTGTAATGGACAGGTGCATCAAAGACTTAGATCCCTGTTCCCTGAAGAACTATTAAAAAGTGAAAGCCCTGAGGGAAGTGTCACAAAGAAAGATTTCATTTCTTCATTTTTCTTCTTTGGCTCAAAAATTATGAGAAGGTAGTAGACAAGGAGTGAGCCTGTGCAGAGTGGTGGTGTTACTCTGATGATAAGAGCACATGTACACTATCAGTGCACCTTGATGCGGCCAAGGCAGTCTAAAGTGTGCTCAGCACTATGTAATGCACATGTGCAACTCTACTACCAAGAGGACTAGTACAGCTTAAGTATGCTTTCTGGAGGAACAAAACCAAAGTTTCTTAACTTTAAACAGATGCCTTGCATACTTTCAGGCTGCTGTGGCTAAATCTGTGGTAACCTGTAACATATGAAAGCCAACGTCTCATAACAGCTTTAGAAAATAGTGAAATGAGTTTCTGGATTCATGAATACTTGCCCCTTTGTCTCCTTTTCAACTAGCTATTCTTACTTGTGTTATTTTGTGTTACCTCCCTTCAACTCTACTTAATGTAAAAAACCTCTGCTTTCAATTCATTTATTTATTTATTAAACTGGATAATTTGTTTCACTGAAAGATTGGCATATCAAACACAAAGTGCTTAGAAATTCATCAGTTATAACTCTGCAAGCCACAGATCTTGTGTTTGTTTTATTTGAGGTCTTACCATGAGACTAAGTTTAACACTAAGAAATTAATAGGGTTTAGTATTCTCACCACTGCCTGTGTATGCAAAATATGATATCCCATTGCACCTGAGAGAGAGCTCTGATTTCGTAAATTCTTTAATGCTGTCCTAGCTTTGATGTAGAAGGGTAAATCAAAGTGACAGTTATACTCAGCAAAAGTTTATAATCGTTTGTAAACCAAATACTTTATTAGTGTTGAAATCTTTTTTTTTTCTCTCTCTCTTGTTGTTGTTGTTGTTTTATCTTTATTCTTCCCTCTTATTTGACTCAACTTGTCATTCCTCAGTAAAGGTGAACATTTCTAACTAGAAGTACTCAAAGTCTCCTAAGGTGGCTCTCAGTGCAATAATTTGAAAGATACCTGGGGTACACATCATTGTCAAAGGAAACAGAAAGAAATCAGTGTAAAGAGATGCAAAAATAAAGTTGAAAAACCATGTTGACATGTTTTCTCATCATCGTTACCAGTACTGTGCTGTCTGTCAACTGGAGAAATCTCCAAGTTCTGACAGTAGCACTAATTCAATCCAGTGCTAATTTATGTGCCACTCAAGAAAGGGGTCCTTTTTTAACACCAAGAAATTACTCTGATTATATAATTGAATGGCAGAATTCATTACTGGGAAATGCCACCTTGGAGAAAGATTCGCTCTAAATCCATTTTTACTGTGGAGTAGCAGATTAGTGCACCATAAGTCACTCAAGAAGCCATCATGAAAATTATAGATGGAATAGACCCAATAAGCTATGTAATCCATCCCCATCAGAGTATGATTGTTCTTTATAATGTACTTTGTATAGCCAATCCAATATGAAATATCTCAGATGATGAGTATTTAGCTGCTTTTATAGGAAATAAATGAAATGACACAATACAGAACACAAGTTTTCACTGTGGCTGCTTGAAAAATATTAACACTGGGGTTTGCTGGTATATTTCCAGTGCAGTGAAGTGCAAGGTAAGTTTCAAAGAGTCTGTATAATGAATCCTGAACTAAAAGGACAAAGTAATCCCACAATAAGCTTCAGGAGAAACTAGTAAAGCACAGACTGGACAGAAACATTTTATGCTGGGATACGAACTGGTTGGAAGGACGAGCTCAGAGGGTGCTGGTGAATGGTGCAACATCAGGCTGGCAGCCAGTCACCAGTGGAGTCCCACAGGGGTCAGTGTTAGGCCCGGCACTGTTCAACATCTTTATTGATGATATGGATGAAGGAATTGAATCCATCATCAGCAAGTTTGCAGATGATACCAAGCTGGGGGCAAATGTTGAAATGTCAGAGGGTAGGAAGGCCCATCAGAGGGACCTTGACAGGCTGGAGAGATGGGCAGACTCCAACAGCATGAGGTTTAACAAGACTAAGTGCCGGGTTCTTCACTTCGGACACAATAACCCCATGCACTGCTATCGGCTGGGGGAGGAGTGGCTTGAAATTAGTGAAGTGGAGAGGGACTGAGGTGTACTGACTGACAGGAAACTCATATACATACAATCTTCTATCTCCTCTTAGGGCTTTAAAGTGTATCAGCCCTTTAAGATCCCTGTAATTAAGCCCAAATAAAAAGTAGTAGTACTATTGTTAGGCCAACAAATTGGAGGAGTAAAGAATAGCAATTTAACACATCAAGCACTGAAGTCATGGATTTTTTTTTTTATTAGTAGTAGTATTTTTAAAGATATTAATTCTGTAAAACTCATTGTCTTTTACAAGAGTACATAATTGCAAGTTAGAGTATGAGTTTTGGCAGTAAAATTTAAAAATAAAAATTATTGGAGGGAAATTTCCCTATCCCTAGGCTAGAGTTTGTTTGCAGAAGGATGAGCAACCTTTTTCCATTTCAATAAAAATAAAATAAACCTGTATTTGTTTAAATCAAAAGTTTATTCTGAAAATAAAATGGTAAAAGAATAGTTCTTGTTATTTCTTGAAAGAAATACCATAAGAAAACCACCTTACTATACAAGGCTGATAGACAATCTAGTGTAACATCCTACCTCTAATGGAGTATGTCTATGTAAATCTTAAGGTTTTTAGTTCTGATCAGAAGAACCTTTTTAAATCAATCTATTCACTCTGCTTTGGCTCACACTGTGCCCAAAACTCAAAAAACTCCTACAGAGTTCCTTAAATTAAAACTAACCTGGAATACGAATTTGGAGAGGGTATCTAATGCATTCCAACAATTAACGTCCTCACTTCAGACAAGAGTAAAGTTAGTACAAAGTAAAACATTGGGAATATGTGACATGCTGGCATTGGGTCCTCAGCACTAACTGATTTACTCCAGCATGACCCACCAGGAACAGACTGAAAATGTTAGATATAGTCAGTGATCAACATCTCATTCTAAAACGCAGTCAGCAAAACTTTCCTTGGTGTTCTGTGGGGAGTGGTTGAGGGAGCTGGAGTTGTTTAGTCTGGAGAAGAGGAGGCTCAGGGGTGACCTTATTGCTGTCTGTAACTACTTGAAAGGAGGTTGTAGTTAGAAGGGTGTCCACCCCTTCTCTCAGTTAACTGGCGACAGAACAAAAGGACAGAGTGTCAAACTCCATCAGGGGAGGTTTAGACTTGATATTAGGAAGAAATTCTTTGTTGAATGGCTGATCTGCCTTCGCATGGGCTGCCCAGGGAGGTGGTGGAGTCATCGTCCCTGGAGGTGCTTAAGAGGAGGCTGGATGAGCCACTTAGCGACATGGTTTAGGCAATGGGTGTTGGATAGGTTGGACTTGATCTCTACGGTCTATTCCAACCGTACTAATACTATGATACTGTGATACTGTTAATTCATAGGCTTCCCTCACCCTATTTCTGGATGTGCTATAGCTGATTAGGTTCATGATAGTGTTTGTGAGACTCTCAAAGTCTATTATAAATAGCATAGTCCTCTCTCTCACGAAGGAAAACAAATATTTCCACTTAATTTTTCCCTTCCTTTCCAGTAAAATGTTTTGCAAAAAAGTTGCATCTCTTAGACTGTAAAAACAATGTAAATGTGTAGAATGGCAATCATGTGACCTTTTCATCCTGAGGAATTTAAGTATAAAAGTGTTGGAGGATTGTCAGGAAAGACCTCATTTTAGAGGCAATCATTCTCTGACCCTTTATAATGCTTACTTTGCTTTGTGAAGTCTTTCTTCTCTGCCTCATCCCAGATATTTTAATACGTCTATTTTTCAACTATGCTGCATAGTTTCATATACATTCAGAGTGCTGAAAATATTTCTGCAAGACGCACTGCTCATAGGCAGGTAGGACATGCATTGCTTTGAGAGATCACTTGAGATGCAGAAAGCTTTGCATTCTGGACGACTACACTGAGAAAGGCAAGGACTCTGGGTTGGCAGGAAGAATACTACTTCTCATGCTGTCAGATCAGTCTTGACCTAGTCAATATAACTAGTTGGGAACGAAAGTGCTAAACAATGGTTCTGAGCTCAGGAATTCCATGACAGTGAAGAGATCATAGAAAACATGCTGTGTGTATTCAGAAATATAGAGTTCAGGGTAAGACTTGGCTGTCTTTACAAAAATTGAAAAGTGGGTAAAAGTAGATAATCTGAACTACTTCTGGGTAGATTTACACTTTTATTTGTCTTGCTGGGCTGAGAAAAACAATCTTTATTAGTATGTAATACCTTTGCTAAAAATAGTATTGAAAAACAACTATTTGAGTGACATCTTTGAATAATTTCAATCAAGGTAAAAAAATGGAGATATAGAGATATTGTTTTGACACTTTTTAAATTAAACATTTCAACTTTTTTTTTTTTTTTTTTACATGGCTGTACTTTTCATTTCAATATGACCAAAATTTAAAAGAAGGCTAAAAAATTTACCTTAACTAAGCTGGTATTAAACTAAACACTTACTTTTCATTTGAGCAAAATTTTTCATTCTGCCAGAAACATTTTTCCCTATTTAAAATAAACTTTCTGAAAATCCTTGTTTGTCAAGTTTTTTTCACTTTCCATAAATTCTCAGTTATTTCAGTTCAACACAAGATGAATTGATTTTTTCATCTCCAGTAAATTTATCCAGACTGTAAAGCCCATTAAGTGACCAAAGGTATAAATAATATTTTTCACCTTTAATATGTTTTTTAAAATTAGTATCTCAAGTCATGCTGTTTCTCTCACACTGAGTAGAGCCAAAATATGATATATTGTACTTCTGTAGTACTTTTCTATAAGTTCTTTAAATCTAAGGTAACAATCATCCATGCCCTGCTGTTAGATAGGTGACAACTGCACGTTTTACAGATTGCAAAATTGAGTCAGAAGGAAGCAAAGACTGTAGTCTGGGAGAGATCAATTTATATCTTATCTTTGTGTAGTGTGAATATTCCCCTTCCCTAGTGTTACAGATATAGTGTTTCTTGTTGTACACGTGAAAAGAGGAGATGTGCATCTAATATTATAAACTAGCATGAAGCAAAGAT
Organism: Pitta sordida; assembly: GCA_013390025.1. NCBI lineage: Eukaryota > Metazoa > Chordata > Aves > Passeriformes > Pittidae > Pitta > Pitta sordida. The sequence continues at coordinate 106,574 of WEKX01026553.1, read as the reverse complement.
AGTAACAGAGGTCAGGTCTCATATGTCTTTTTGCTTTTAAACACTAGATCAAACTGGAAAATAAACTTTATGTTAAACAATGTCACAGTGGATATATTAGTTATATGAGTAATGAATAAAAAGTCAGGGTCACTTTTCATAGTTATTTGTTGAGAAACTTAGAGTTTTGGCATACAGTTGTATTTTGAATAAATTTCTTTGTTTTATGAGGAATACAGCCTCAAAACTTGAGAAAAATTAAGTTAGGGAAGTAGATAATGAGATCTAGTACAGAAAAAAGACTGCCACTTCAAAGGCAATTAGCTTGTCTATCTTTTTCACCTAGAGGCACAAAAACAATGCAGCTGTCACTGTTAGAATGTCTTATAGTTTTTGGTTTGGAAACTCACTTTACTTTTTGCCAATAATCATAACATTTTATAAATGAAGGAGAGGGAATGAAGATAATTCAGCTGAATAATTCTGCTGACAGTTTCATAATTTTGTTCTATTGTTTTCTTTTACAAAGTAGGGCTTTGAAGCAAATTTGTGACTATGAAGTCCAAACACTGTCTCCAGTTTCCTGGTGATTTTTTTACTACTAGAAAAATACTATTCTTTATTTTTGTCTATGATAAAAGCTTATATTGTTACTCATGACTGTTTATAATGATTTTATCCAGATCTCTTGAGCTATCAAGAATAATTTTTGTGATCTATAGTTTCAGCCTAGTGGAAAAATTATGACCTGGTGCCTCAACTCTGAAAGAGTGCAAAATAATAGGCCAAATGGTTATTAATGAGATTCTGGACCTCTGGCAATAAGAATGTGAAAGGTATGCTTGCAGCTTTATATGTCTTCATAGTACAAAACCAATACTTCTAAAAGAATGGTATTTATGTATAATATACACACAAACACACTCAAATAGATAGAGGGGATGTGTTTATATATATATAAAAGAAAAATCATTAGTGCAAAGAGGTTTCCTCTGGCCAGTTTTTATAGTGTTGTGTTAGTTTGATAAGACTGTCCTCCCATAATAATTCACACTACGTAAAATCATAAGTTTTAAAAACTATTTTTAAAGTTTCATTTTAATGTTTTGGATTGTTCCAAGACTTAGCAAACCGTGGTCTTATTGTTGAACTGATGTGACACCAGCTTGTGATGCTGGAATCTAGCCGTAGTTCTCTGTTCCCAACATTATTCTAAGAGGACAGTGGGAACAAAAGACTGAGACAGCAAGGAAGTTTATCATAAGTTGAAAAGACTGGCAAATTTCTGAGGGAACCTGTTCCCTTGCATTTCTGAATTTAAACTAAGGGAATTAACGGTTTCAATGACACTGGCTTAATATCACTGGATCTTGTTTCATTTCACTTAGAAATTCTTATTATGCATATTCTGTTAAAAATGGTAAAAAGCAATGATCCAGTGTCCAAGGATTCCTTGTTAAAAACTGTTTCAAAACTTTGTTGCTGAAATAGCACCCAGATGCTGAAGTCTAAATTGTAGAAATTATTCATCAAAGTTACTGTGTTTCATCTTCAAACATAATAATGGAATAGTTAAAATTATGTGAGAGTGATGAAGCAGAATCCAGACCTGGAAAGGACAGTTATCTAGTAGAGATGATCTGAACACAGAGGGTAGCCTTTCAGTGGTTTTGGAGGAATTATTTACCTACTGAGATAAGAGTAAAAGATGAATCAAAATAAGTGTGTTCACAGGCTCTAATGGAAAGTTACTGCCTCTCTTAGCAACTGCTAATAAAAGCATGACATAATTTTCTCAATCACACAACATATTTTTAGTTACTTTAGTATCTATTTTTACTTATTTGATGTCAATGATATAACAGTTGTCCTTGCCTAGTAGATTAATTGCAAAAAACCCTCCAACATAACCCCCCAAACCTACAATAAAACAAAACATTTAAAAAAAACCCCAAACCAAACCAAACAACAAAAATTAGAAAAACACTACCCAAACAAAAACAAAGGGAGAGATTAGTTCAATATATCTCAAAAAGGCTGCTCCACCTCATCATCATCCTGCATGTGTTTATTCTTTCCTCATTGTTTCTTAAGTATCAGTTCTCTAGTTCCGTAGAAAAGGTTTCCTCATGCAGTAAAATACCCTTTATGGAAAGCAAAATATTTTTTTTTATATTCAAAATTTATAAATATCTACATACAAAAATATGTCTGTCAAAGTGAAAAAAATCAGTAAAATGTGACTTAGTTGCCTGGTTTTGTACTTGACTTGCACTGCCATACATCAGTATACCAGTACAATATATCTACAACTAGACTAATTTTCTAATTGTTTTAATTCTGAAATATGTTCATTGTTTCAGTATTGCCTCCTGTATAAGCTTCTCCATTTCTAATGTAATAAACTATTTAGTCTCTTATTTGTCAAATTCTACTTAGACTCTGGTGTAGTTCTCAATTGTTTTTACTTCTAGATATTAATCTTTAGAAATTGTTGGGTGTTCCCAGATCAGTATGGAAGAATACCTGGCTGTCGCCTAGGTCTGCTGAGAGCTGCATGGTTTGCCCAATACCAGAGGTTAGATGTGAACAGATGTTGGAAAGAAACCAGCAGCCAGCAGTGTTCTGAGAGTGCTCCTTGATCAAGATCATGCAGACTAGCAGATTTGGAATCATCCATGAAAAATTCTCACCATTTTCCATAGTATTGTTTTTCCCTTCTCCTGGGCACGTTGGCATTTTCATCCACCACTTCAAAACGTGTCATGGTTCAGTTACTTGAGCTATGTAAGCCTATACTGCTAATGCAATTTCTCAACACTGCAAGGACCTCAGCTACTCAGTCTCTCTTCTGCTATCTGATTTGGGCTGGAAACAGTTTCAAATGTTAGGTTAAAAAAAACCCAAACCAGCCAGATCAAGCAACCAAAGAAAAAAACCCTAAGAAAACCTCCAAAAAATCAACTAAAGAAAATCAAACAAAACCCAAATCCCAATAAACTTTAATCTGTCTTCGGCTTTTATATATGTATTGTAAAATTTACCCCCCTAGTACAATTTGTCGTAATTAGAAGATATAATATTACCTCTCTTCTATAATCTTCCTGTTCTCTGGATCTTTCTTTCCGGTTACAAGATTCTATTGTATTTCAAACCCTTATATCAGAACATGAGCAGGACATGATTGGAGATGGAAAGACAGAGAACCTTCAATCAATGGACATATACTGTGGCAACAAAATTATATTATCTTCCAAACTACTTCAAAAATGCACAGTAAGCATTTAAGACATTTTCTTTTCTCCTGATTGATATAACACAATAAGACAAGAACAGCAGGTACTGTTAAACATATGTATTTAAATGCTTTCAATGGAAACATTTCATTCTATCCACATAGTGTTAAGTAAGAACTTCCATGAAAAAGCTGTAGTCAGCTGTAGGTCAGAGAGAAATCTCTGACAAACAAGTGTCTGTAGGCTTTCATGAGCAGTACGAGCCTAAAGTTCACATATGTATTGGGATCAGGCAGCATTTGTAGACAGATAACTTCTTAAAGGTGCAAAGGTGTGCTGAATTGCAGCATAGTTTTAAGGATGAGTTTACCGGAGGGTGAAATGTTTTGAAAGCCTTGGGCCTAAGTTAAAAATTGTTGGTGTTTTCAGGTTTCAGTCACAACTCAATATGCCTGTATAATTTAGAGGCTGATCTGCTTTTGTTTGCAGTTGAAGAAGAAAAAGATTGCAGAGGATTGCAGGTGGATATGGTATTACAGACGCTCCATATGCAAAATAAGACACCCCTAGAAAAATCATTGTTGCTTTTATGATTCAGTTTCTCTTTGTATAAAATGTTCTGTCTCAAAGTGATTCTGTAGCTTTAATCCCTAGATATCAATCTATATGAGTCACTGCTGTATTTTGACTGCACTCTTGAGCACACTTAAAGCGTAAATTATATTCAAGCAGCATCAATGTTTTAGCACAAACCAACCCTACTGTATGTGAGCCACATGAAATGACCAAATCCACCTCCTTTTGCTGATCTTGCAAGAATGTTGAGAACTTCAAATAGACAATATGTTGTTGCAGCCTTTTCAGGAAGAACACTGACTTAATATGTCCCCCGAGGGCAGGTATGAATTGTATCTTTGTAAAACTCAGGTGTCTGTTTTGAAATGTGTGGCTTCACAGCATTACACTGGAAGTAAATCATATCATGGCATGTATGTGTGTGGAATATAAGTAGAAATGTGTACTTCAGTTTGCTGCTTGGCTTACATTCCTTAGGCAAAATAAATATACAGGTACTGTGGATTGTGCAGCCATCATGACGGACAAAAAAGAGAACTCAAAGGTATCAATCTTTCATCCATATGTACATGAATGTAATTTATTTATTTTCGTTAAGTCCAGGAGAGGGTTTAGTTTCTTAAGGTCTAGCCTCATCTCACAAGTTAGCAGACTATTTAGGTCTCCCTTTACATGTCAAAATACGCACATGCATATGTAAAGTGCTAATCTACCTACTATCCTGCAATGACCATAAAGAGATGGTGTCGGTTTAATAAGAAGAAGTATTTGATTATGATTTTTTGTAAAAGAACCTGTGTCATTTTGAAGGATTTGAAAATCAGAGGAAGGGACAGGTAGAGGATAATGGCAGATTTGTGTTTAAAAGTACAAAATCACAATTTTAATAGCAGATATTCTCCTTGCTTTCTGTGCTACCTCATATTGTTGTTCTACAGTACGTACTAGAGATATTATATTTAACTATATCTTAGGATTTAGAGCTTGGCTGCTTAAGAAAACTAATTGTCGTGAAAATTTGTCAATTTGTCAAATTTGTCAAAGAAAAATTTGTCAAAGAAAAGTAATGTCATGGTTTCATCCTGGCTGGATGCTAGAGACTCACCCACAACCTCTCCTGGAGGAGAAAACTCTGGAAAATAAAATTGGAAAATAAAATAAAACTGGTCACAGGCAAAAAAAGCAAGGTATACTACAAACAAAGAATATAAAGGATTTATTTTCTAACTAACAAGACCAGAACTGCAAAGGAAGCATCATTTAGAAGGCAACATTTTCCCCCTCACCCCTCCTTCTCTTACAACAGATGTAATATTCCCTTTTTCACCAGGAGAAAAAAGGGGAACATAGGGTAGGGGTAAACCAGGCAAGTTGGTATTATCTGGCCAGATCCAGGGTAGGAACCATCTCTCAGCCCTTCCATAAAGTTCTCTCTCTCTCTTTCACTAGAGGAAAAGTTCTCGACCCGAGGACGACAGCTCTTCTGAAATTCTCTGTTGTCCAAAAGTCACAGCCTTAAACCATGCCAGGGGAGGTTTAGACTGGATGTTAAGAAGAGGTTTTTCCCAGAGAGTGTGATCTCTCAGTGGAATGGTCTGCCCCGGGAGGTGGTGGAGTCACCATCCCTGGAGGTGTTTAAGAGAAGACTCAATGAGGAGCTCAGCGACATGACCTAGATGGTGGGAGACTTGGATGGATGGAGTATGGTGCCCGTGGTTCCACGCTTGTGGGCCTGATCCCTGGGTGGACATTCGCTTGGGAGTTGGACTAGATGATCTTGTGCGTCTCTTCCAACTCAGAAAAACCTGTGAACCTGTGAAAAAGTTCAGAGGACTGAGGCTTTACCAAAGGAAAGAATCTATTGAAAGGACTAGAAAGATTTTTTTTCTTGCTTTCTTTTTTTTTCCCTGTAGTGGAGTGAGAAGCTGGAATATAAAGGAACACAATAAAAGAGTTTAAAATATTAGGTGACTATTGATTTTGTGCATGGTTTGATCCATTTCTGAATGAACTGATTGGAGAACTCATGCCAGTGTTCTTAGTGAAACAAAGAAAAAAGATATCTGTCTGTATCAAATAAAATTTCTACTTTGAAGGAAATCCTATGAACCAAACCAAAGCAAAATCCATTAATCCCTGATTTCAAAACCCCCTACTGATAGCACCTAGACATTAGGTCAGCTCATAAGTCTTGCTGAAGGACACTTGTAGGTGTAAATTTAGCCATACTTTCTCCACCATGTGTCTTTACTGAAACCTATCCTTTGATGCACTTTTATGTCATTTTGTTTGTAGCTTGATAGTTTATTTGTTATTTTTTGTCACTCACATCAGAAGCATTCAGGGTCTTTGAGGTCATGTCAGCATGCACCAGTCTACCGCTTGGTATTGCAAAGAATTATATCCAGCCTGGATGCTGGCCAATGTCAACAAGTGCTTGGATGTCATAGTTTTAAAAGTTGCAGTCCATTCTTGCTTTGCTGTAGAGGCATTAATGAATTTTCAGATATCTGTACTCTCCAATAGGACTGAGGCCCCAGTACAGCATCAATTGGAAGTATATTGTTGCTTTATGACTTCAGGACTGGGCCTCAGAGAGGAATAAATCAGCGCTGTCAGCTTAGTAACAGCTGTAGGAGGTTGAGAGTCAAGAATTATGCTCTTCCTTACATCATATTCCTTCCGGGACTATGAATAAAAATGGCCTTTAGTGCTGGTTTACGTTAGTAGATTAGTTAGTCACCAGTCTGCTTTCACTGGCTAAAGACTGAATCTGGAGTCCGGAGCCCAAAGCAGTGTGTTTCTTCTGTCTGCTTTTAGTAAATGTACTCCAAACTCCATGCATTTAAGGTGGATACTTTGTGACAGCTTTTCCTTGCCACAGAAACTAAGGCTCCTGAATAGCGAACAGGATCCTACTATACCTCACACATCTGCTGCAGATACACTTGCCTCTCCTCATATCCCATCAGTCTACTTTGATTAGCGCCCAATAAATCCCAGAGAAATCTCCCCATGCATAATTTGTTTATAGTGTAATGTCTATGTCATTGATAGTGATTGTCAAGCAAGCATTTGTATTCCCAGTGGCAGACATTGAATTGCTTTTCACACATTTGTGAACATTTTTCATCTCGCTTAGTATCCCATAAACACTATTTCTTTCTTAGTTACTTGCCGAGACATTTTACTCAGCAATGATCTTCCTATTTATTTTTAACTTCTTTTAAAACTAAATTCCATTTACGTGTCAACAGATGTCATATTGATCTTTTAATTGTATTTCGCTTAACTATGAATTATCTCATAACAGTTTTCAGATGCTGGATTTTGAATACTTTCCTTTTCTTCTTTTTTGTCAAAACAGGAAAAAAAAATTCTGAATTTTTAGCTTCAACTCTATTAGATTCCACATATTCTTCAACTTGCTGTAAACATTATTGTCTCTTAGTGTTTATCACAATAAGAACAGTGTTATACACAGGTGTTCTGTGTTTAAATCAGGCACATATGCACATATACTTTGTTAAAAAAGAAAACTAAGATATTTCTTTGTAAAGGAGGGAGAAGTGTAGGTGTTTTTCATGTAGATATGCTACTTCGTGGCTCACCATTTGTGGCTTCAATACTTCTTAAGTTTTTTTACCTTCGCTTTACCGTATTTAGTAGCTATACCGTATTTACCGTTACATCGCAGATTTTTCTTATTGTGGCATCTTTCTTGAACCAACCCCCCCGGGAAATTTGAGGGATTACTGTAATTTCGAACAGCAAGATGTGATTCTGGAACTCAGTAATCTAGAAAACTCAGCATGTTTTTTGGCATAAATGGACTTTTCCAATCTTTTCAGAGGTCTTGCTGTATAATCCCAGCTAGGGCATAAATATTTTCTCATCCTTCCTAAGAAAATATCATTTTTCTGTGCCCAAAGTTCCTTTGCCTTAACTGAAATATATGAAAAAAAAAATCAGAAAAAGCTGTTGCACAAATGTTTTAAGTGGCAGACTTTGTTACTTTCATTCTTCAGGCACCTTCTAATCAGTAGAGACTGAGGTAGATACTCGGCTGTGAAAAGCTAGACTTACCTCATGCCAATATCCAGATATTTACTTCTGATTTCAAGGCAAACAATTTATATAAATCTATGCCATACTTTTCAAGTCATTGACTGTTTCATTTGTAAGATTACTGAAAGCTCTCTGCTGCAGAAATGTGTGACCATGAACTTCTTTTCATGCAGGGGAAAGTGTGTGTTATCACAGTAAATACAGGCATATGTTGAATAGGTAGTAAAGAGGGGTTTTATGTTTTTAAATTTTAACAGGTTCTTGAGGAATCTATTGTTTTGTGACAATACAGTGTCACATGCTCCCTTCTTTATCTTGTGCAGATTGTAAAATGTCAGCCTACTTATCATACGTTGGAAAGGAAACATAAAGATGAAAAAGCTCACAAGAGTGGTCTGGACATTCTCAGCACTCACTTCACCTTTGTATTTCATGAACAAAATTCAGAATCTCACATTATCACTCTTCAGAGATGTAATGACATTTTGTTTTACCTCACAGTACTCTTTACCATATTACAATTAACAGTTGTGTGAATTTTGCTGTAGAGTCAAGGCAAGGTGTAACCAAAATGTTCATAGAGCAGAGGGTTAGTGAATTTCCTCTGCAATATCACATGGAGTGCATGTCATTGTGTTCCATGGTCAATAAAAGGGCTGCATCTTTCCTCGTCTCTTGCCTTCCACATGCTTCTCTAAATTGAATCATATAGTTCATTGTAAATGTCCCAGAATGAATATTCAGGAAAGTTATTAGTACGAACAGTAAGGCATCTTGTGACAGTGCAGTTTTGAATTGAAACAGAAATAATACGAAGTGGAGAGAGAATATAAGATGAAGGGAAAGGAAGAAAAATTAGGGAAAAATCACTGAAATTTTCTGTTTTGATTTCAGAGAGAATTTTCATATCAGAGTTTCCATGAATATTTCCTGTTCTAACCTTTACCATACGTAGTGTTAAGAAATAATACATTATAATAGAGGTGAACTTATATTTTTGTGAGAGTTATTTAACTTGAAATTTGGCATTTTTTCATGATGTAACTGAAATAAGAAACATTTTTTTTCTTTTAAACTCACTAGACCAGCTATATCTTTAGCAAAAATGACTAGAAATGCCCTTAAATAAAATCAGGAATTAGAAAAATGAGTATTAGCAGCTGATGTGTTGTGAGTCAGAAATATTATAGTATAATAAGAATTCATAATTTCAATATCTCATAAAATAATTTGTGTATCAACTCACACTGTACTTATGAGCTCCATACAAATTTGGAATTCATTTCATTACATGAACTATCGACCTGCAGTAGTCATTAGTGAACAGTTTTTTCACATCACATACCATTTTGTAAGAAATAAAAAATGTCATCTTAAGTAGCAAACTTTGTCATCTGATTGGTAAAATTTACAACAAGTAATTGGAGGAGAATATGTTTATTCTCCTTACTCATAATTATGTCATATCACTTATACAATTAGTGGATAAACTGGGTAGTGACAATTAAGAAAATCACATCTAGGTAGACTAAGTTACTGTTTAAGATCTTTAGAAGAGCGTGGAAAGGGAAGAGAATAGATTATGTCAACTAAAATTTTGTAGGGGGAAAAAAAGAGGGAACTCAGAGGAATAGAATCTCATCTATGCTTTAGTTTAAAAATTATAATAGATTTTACTGGTACCACCTCATTCTCAACATAGCAGAGAATCTGAGCCTGGCTGTCTACTTTGGATGCTGGATAGAAACATGAGACATAACTTATTCGGTTTAAGAGCTTGGATAATCTACCATATGACCTTGTCTCTGTGAGTTATGAAAACACCCAACTAAAATATATACTTTTAAATAATGCCTAAAAGCTCAGTCTTATGAATTTAATCTGTAACTACTTTGAGTGCTATTTTTTCCTAATATCCAAGATAGAAACTCAGCTTCTTCCCTGGTATGTCTTCATTGAAAAGTTGCTTGAAACCACTACTACAAGTTTGATTCTATTCTTGTTAAAATACATTTCAAATATCTTAACAACGTTTGGTGTTACCTGACACCAGGTGAGCAGTAGATTAACATTTAGATGTGGATGTTACTTCATCTTTCTATTTTATGAGTGAGACTTCTACAGCTTTTCCACAAATTCCAGCTAATTTGGAAAGAGAAGACAGTCACTAATTTTGTAGCTAAAAATTTTATCATTGGAACAAATATATTTTGAAAGTTGTCATCTCTTCTCTCCAAGTTATAATTTGCCAGTCCAGTAAAGGGTAGACTAAATTAATTACAGTTATGCAGAGTGCTTTTTCTCTATCTAGCATAACTCAGATGCTTTAACTCTGATTATAATCTCTGTAATATTTCTAGCTACATTCAGCTGGAGACAGAGAGTACGTCCATTCTCTGGGACAGTGTTTTTGTCTCTCCATTACCTAATTGAATATCATATTATTTTATACATGTTATACATGTATACACGTTATACATGTATATGCTGACCTTCCCTGAAATCTCTGTAGCACCATACTGCATTTTCCACAATCTTTTACTTATTTTTATGGTCAGTTAGCAGCCATATTATTTGGTGTATTTCAGCTAAGCCTAGAGTATGGAACATCTGGCAAAGAAGAAGACACAGTGTAAGTTCTTGGGAAGCTTCTGTTCAACTTTCAACTCTGCTTTCCATTCCAGTCTTTCTCTAGTCCTTCCTTGCACTGTAGTACTTTTTAAAGTAACCTAGATGTTAAAAAAAAATCAATTTAAAAAAAATAAAAATTGTACAAGATATTGCAAGATTCAAGAAAGGAAAAGAAGGGTGAAAAATGAGAAACATAAATGGCAGCAGGAGGAATAGGACTGTGGTAGAAGGGATGAAACACAGCAGTAGTCATGTTTTCCCTTTGAGTGATAATTTCATTTTTTTGTGTGAACAGATACCTTTGCTCTCTGCAACAATATTTCAAATATTAATCCCATCAGTTTGGATGAAATCTATTTGGATTTGCAAATTATATTACTGGAGAGAATTCTGTTTTTCTTGGTTATTCACTTTCCTATTTTGTTTCTGAAAGATGAAAAGAGATTCCCATGTGCAATCTTTCAGCTGAAATCGAAGGCAGCCCAAAAACAGTGGAAAGATGCAATAAAGCTTTGCTGAGCAATTCCTGTTCTTGCAATTACAGTGCATTTTCATTAAATGGCTCTCTTGAGACAACTTCTCCAGGTGCAAGATTGCTGTAGGTTTCTGGCTCTCAAAGGTGCTGAAATTCTATATCTTTTTATTATCCTCTACATCACATTATTCCATACAGTTATTTCATCTCTTCTTCCAAAAAAAGTCTGGCTAAGGGAAAACCTGCCACTTTAGCATGAGTGTCAGCCACACAAAGGAAAATGTATAGCTTACATTCTTTTGGTATCGAAATATATTTATTACAAAAGTTCTAGTATAAAACTGCTATCCTTTTAGGGAAAAGTACTTTTCCTGAAGAAATAATGAGGTACCATACCTAGTATATATGACAAGTTAGGACTTCTGTTGTAACTGAATGATTCCAAATATAATTCCAGAACCTGTCTCAGGCATCACCACCTTTCCCATGTATTGAGGACTTGCTTTTCTTTTTTTTTTAACTGGCTTTCTAATCGTAAGTCTTGCTTATCTTTTGTGTCCACTAATGTTTCCGTATTAGGCTCAGTGTTTTTTTGAGAGCTTAACACATATTTAACACTCTTGTGTTGGCTTGCGTCCCTTATAAAATTTTCATTCTCAAAAAGTGCATTATACTGGTTTTATATTTTGTATTTCTTGTCGAGGTGAAAGTAGGCTTCTTAATTAATGCATCACTGAATAGCAGTGTAAATTTGTGACTTTTCTGTTTAATTACATGTATTTATTTTATTAATTTTATTTTTCTGCCAAGAATTATTCTTCTGCAAATATTATTGTGTTTGTATGTATGTAAAAAAAACCCTCTATTAAATGGAGTTTGCAGTACATTTACATAAAATTTTAGACCTCCTAGCTTTTGCAATTTTCTTTAAATTTAAAATTAAAAGATATTGCAGATGGCTGTTGCCAGTATGGGGTAGTAATATTAACTCACTGCTATTTTAATACATAAAAAGTTTTAAATAAGATAGTTACTTTTGAAATAAGTGCTCATGTGAATTTTTTTCATGATTCTTCTTTGGATAGATCACTGTAATATTTTTCCAGACTTTTATATTCATATACCTGTAACCAAAAATGCATAGGAAAAAAGGATCTAACTAATTCTTTCCCTTTCTTCGTTGCTAGACTAACCTTGCTTATTGCATCTTGCACCTCAGAACAATACAAATATTTGGAGATCTGGAGATTGTTCCATGCCTGACTTGAATTTACCAAATATTTAAGGTTAGACTGTAATCAACAGCTTTGCAGTTAGCAATATAAAGAAGTTTCTTGAACTATTTTATGCTTCTGTCTGCGTTGAGCACCAAGCAATCACAGACCTACAGAATGCAAGATAATATTAGTTTTAGCTTCTTTTATGTAGAGCTTTGCTTCCATAAAAATCTCAAAAAAGGAGAGACTTTGATCCTAGAGCTAGCCAAATGTTGTATATCAGGAAAGATAAGGTAGACCCCATGGTTTTGAAGTAGCCAATCAAAAACTCATTTTTTGATGAATGGAAAACAGAAAAAATAATTTAAAAAATATGCTTAGAATACCTGTTACAGTCATAACCTCACTTAAGGGAAGTTTATGATCCTGGTTTAGTGCAGTAAAACACAGGTTAATCAGGGACGATTCTCTATGAATTATCTTGGGTTAAAGAGAGCTCAAAGAACAAAACAAAAGCATATTATCTGTCCATCAATGTCTTTAGGCAGGATATTAGAAGGCATCTATCAATCAGAATAACAGTGTCCCACTAGGCATTGTGGGAACAAGTGATAATAAACAACTCATCTGACTTTAATGCCTACCATGATGATATGGGAGATCCCTGCCTATGTTCTGTGCTAAACAGGCTGTGTTTTGACCAGTATCCCAATGAGTTGACCTGTGTTAATGACAAAAGTAAAGTATACCAAAACTAGCATCATTCCTGTCAGCAAATGTTTTTATTAGAATTTCATAAAGAGCCTCAAGGACTATGTTATTATATCAGCAATGGATTTTCTTTTAGAGAATCCTAAATAGGTTCAAACACAAAACATGACACCTTCTGTCAGCTAGTAATGTCCTAAGGGCTGTAACGGTACCTAACAAATGCTCTAGTAAGAGTGAGTCCTCCTAAAGAAACAGAAATACAGGTCTTGTGAGGCTCCCACGGGACATTAAATCTGTGAATTCGAATTGGACATTAATATGACAAATTATTGCCATAAATATGACAATTTTGCAACCCTGCAAAAGTCCAAGATCCCTTATGGCTAAGAGTGTTTCCCCTTTAACTGCAGTGGCTAGCACAGGCAGGAGTGCTTTATCTAAAGCTGTGAAGGTGACAGGCCCCCATGGCTGGGCAGTGGTCATGAGTGTGAGGTCCCGTGCAGCTGGGGGACCCCAGCCAGCCATAGACAGACATGTCCCTGTATGTGAGCCCATCTGTGGGCGGCTGTGGAAGGTTTTTATACAGACTTTCTCAACGATTTAATGTTATCAAACCACCGTGAGTGCCTCTGGAGTGCCTGTGATGGTCACACTGCCAGCGGCAGTGATGGGGAGTTTTAGGACTGTGATGCTGGTATGGACACTGGAGAAGACAGAGCAGGGCCCTGTGTGTGCTCAGCCAGCACTTGATGAGGATCCGTCCCCCAGCTCAGCTTAGAGTGACAGGAGAAACCGTCACTTCTATGAAGCCGAGCTGGGTTTCAGTGCTAGCCAGAGTCAGCCAGGGAAGCCAGTGTTGAAGCATACCTGTGCGGGGCCCCATGAGCATAAACCTTTCCTAGGGCAGGTACCATGGCATCTAAAAGTNAACTGCACACAGTAGTCAAGATGAGGTCTGACCAGCGCTGTGTACAGGGGAAGGACAACCTCCCTGGACCGACTAACCACACTGTTCCTGATGCAGGCCAGGATGCCATTGGCCTTCTTAGCCACTCATAAGGGAGTGATCTGTAACTGTCCTCTGCGAGCAATTGGCACCACCCACCTCCCCTGTGGGGCTGAGCCAGATGTAATTTGCATTGGTTTTTTCCTTCACTTCTTTTAACATAGCTATTTGAAAACTTACATAGAGAATAAAGGAGAAAAGGCAAGTTATGTTCCAGGACAGTCACAAAATAAAAACAAATATTTAGGCGAATGAGCAGAAAAAGTATTTGACCAAATAAATGTTGTCAGTCTTTCTCAGGCAGTAGGTTTTTCAAAATAACATATGGAAAGATGGGCATGAAGTTCAAAGAATATGTCCCACTGTGACCAATATGTACAGATACTTTCCTTAGAAGCAACTACATGCCCTACTGAAGAATAGAACAAATCCCTTTGTCTTGCCCTGGTATTAATAGCCTATTAAGATGACACTACAGATATCTTTCTAACTGTAATCAATGTCAGAAGGAAACTGTTAATAGTGAATTTAAAGCATTATAATAGGAGTTTGGATCAGAAAGTTATTAATTTTGTCATGTAAGAGAACTTATTCTGATCTCTTCCAAGGCTTCCGCTATTCCTAAATATTGTATTAAACCAATGAGATTGGAGTCTTGTATTATTGTATAAATTGATCTTGTTAGATTAGTGTTACGTTTTTATATTATTTCTTCTCAAGGCAGTCCATTATTTCTGATTAATTTTAATTAGGTCAGAAAATTGCCTTTTATCTCTGTACTTTCAGTATATCTCTGCTAACATTTGTTTGAGTTTGCATTTAATAAATATCTCCTGCTTAACCCTTCAGCAGCAGCTTGAGCTGGAGTGCTGTTAATGAAGATTTATTGAAACAAAGACAGGAGAAAAACATTAGAATGAAATGGATTGAATTGGCTGAGAAGTCTGAAAGGCTCACATTACAAATGATGCTACAAGTATGTCAGAGTTGAATAAATACCAAATTGATTTAATTGGGTTGCTTCTTCAAGGTCATGTCGGAGACATTATATTTATGGCTTTTGCCACACAGCTTCTATTGTGATTAGTGAAGAGTAGAGTAGTACCCTGGAGGAAAAGGTACTGCAGACTTCTACACAATGACACCAGTTCAGCTGGACAATATGAAACTCTTACATATTCCAAAAGAAAATATTTTTGAAATCTTGTGTTAATTGACTAACTCTTATAACCATCCACAGAAATTACCTGTCAGCTACCACCTGTCCCCCACTTAGCTGATGGAAATAAACTATTAAATAAAATGTGACTATTGGTGATCCAAGATTGCACTGTCTAGTGGCTTCATTAGTTCTTTCATCTGAACCTGCACAATTACTTGAAAGGAGAAGCATTTTAATAGTAAAGGCATACTCTACTGACATAACTTTCTTTTGTTGATATTTTACATCTCCTGCAGTCAAGATTCTAAACTAAGGGAAGTAAAGGAAGCTAATTCATACAGGCTTGGCTATTGGATATTGAAAAATACAATGTTTAGAAGTGTGTAATTACATCTTCAAACATTTCCAACAGATTAGGACTCTTTTTTAGTTGCCAAAATTATTTTGATAGTGAATATAAAGAAATTTAATATAAAAGAAATATCAAAAAGCCTCATGTAACTTTGAGTTATAGTTGATAACAATACTTAAAACATGCATAAATTCAAGCATACCTGAAGTTTTAGGTATGGTTTTAGATTGACTTTGACCTTTTGGTTCTTTTCTCTTTTTGCAGAATACATTGTTCATAAGGAGTTGAAGGTGCTATTAAGCCCTGAAATTCACTGGGAGAATAGAAATTTTGAATCTCTTTTTTTTTAACTTCAGCTTATGTAGTTTCTTGATCTTCAGAAAGTAAACCAGCAATATCTGCCTGATGCTAATTTTAGCAGTGGGGGCCATTTATGCCAAATCCACAAAAGTAGTGGTAAATACGGTAAAGTCCTGTCATAGGTTAGATTTAATTTTAACATAACCACCATGCTGTTACCAAACTCTGGGGAAGGCAAAAATTAATCCAGTTAAACAAAAGGCAGAATTTCTCAACAAGGGTGTGGGAGGAGGATTCCTTTTGTCTTTTGGCTGGAGAGCTAATGGCTTTCGATGGGCCATTCTACCCTTGATGGCTGTGTGGGGGTGGAGTATTCTTTCTGAGGTTTTTTTATTATTTTCTCCTTGTTACTGTTATGTTATTGTTTGTTCTTTTTCTTTCCCTTAATATGTAGGTATAAGTAAATAATTGTTGCTTCCTTTTTCTACATTTTTTTACCAAAAGCCCCTTTGATTTGAAAGATATAATAAAGTAGACAAGGAGACTTTTTTCCTTTCCACTCCAGGAAGGTTCACATTTTCCCTGGAAGGTATTGTTCTAACTCAGGACAAGCCTGTAAAACAAGGAGGGGGAAAAAACCATGATGCATTGAAGCTTAGAATGGTGAACCATGAAGTAGAGAGGGATTACTGTATTATGAGTTTGGTTAGCATTGCAAAAGTACTGAAAGTCAGTTGTAAGGAAATTTGTATGTGCTGGTTATATTTCATAAGTGGTGATTTTGTGGTTTGCATTTCATACTGAGAAATTCAAAGAATAGATACTTCCAAAATCCACCTCATTATAATGAAAAGAGAGATTGAAATACAGAACTAAGTACTATGGGTTTTTCTATATGAATTTCAAGTGTATGCTGTTTTCTTTGTGCTAATTTCCACCAATGAAAAGGCATCTATAGATGCCTCAAAATAAGTAAAGGAATATAGTATTTGACAGCGATATACAGTGAGGATTATGCAACAGTGCCAACATAAAGGACAGGAAGTGAGCAACATTTCACAAAATAGACTGCATTTCTAACTAACTCTTTGAAAATAATTATTGCTTTAGTGGTTAACTGAATACTTTTTTTTATTTCATCCATGAAACTAGCTGGTGTTTCCATGTTTCATGTTCTGTGCTGCTACAGGGACTGGGGTTTTCCCTGGCATCAGTTGAGCTTGCAGCCATGGGACAAGCAGCTGCCAACCCCTTGTTCCCCTATGCCAGCT
This sequence comes from Pitta sordida, assembly GCA_013390025.1. NCBI lineage: Eukaryota > Metazoa > Chordata > Aves > Passeriformes > Pittidae > Pitta > Pitta sordida. The sequence continues at coordinate 89,590 of WEKX01026553.1, read as the reverse complement.
TGACATAGTGTGTATAAAGCTTCCCTAGAATTTTAAGATCTTTACAATAGCCTCATATTCCAGTCCACAAGCGAGCAACACCTGCCAGCGCTGATGCCCCACCCCGTGGGTATGCCTGTCTGGCCCCAGGGAGCATGGCAGCCCTGCTTTCTGGCACAGCAGAGATGTTCTGTGCATGCACACATGGAAAAACTCTGAGAAGAATTGAGGGAAGTCTGTGGCATCTTCACTGGAAAAAAAATGCGAAAAGGTGAAGCCACAAAACTTGATGAGTGAAGAGATGAGGGATTACTGTAGTACCAACCCTGGCTTCCTCTGAGACAACAGAAAGAGCTGCCAGAATTCTTAGTAGCAATAAAGGCTTGGTACCTCTGTCAGTGTCAGAGACTAAAATGGGAACCTGAACCCCAAACTCTCTTTGTACCACAGCAGTGTTCTGTGATTGAGTTACCACAAAAAACCTTTAGCACAGAACGTAATATTGTCAATGATACTGCATAATTCTGAATCCAGTGTCCAGGCCTTGTCAGTGTAGTAAATAATCCCACATATAAAACCAAGTTAAGTCATTGTGATTGTTATCACCCTACAATGAATACCAGAAGAATAAATAATGATCAGCCATATGCTGCAAAGTGTTAGAGAGATATGTCTTTTATACGCAATAAAAGATGTGGCTGGAATGTAAGTCAACATTGGTTTGATTCCCTGCACCTGGATGTTTGGGGTTGTTTTTATCTTTACCTTTTCACTTCAAACATGGGTATCATCATCCAGTTTCTTATTTTTTACAATGTGTGTTTATTAATTTTTTATTTAGCCTTTGTATGGGCAAAGGCATTTAAAGTAATATCTCATTCCCTTTATGCTTTATTTACACACACCATAGCTGTTACTGTCTCAAGAATAAGGGTTCAATACATGAAAACTCTAAGTGTATGACATTTGTTTTCATTCTGCATGAGAACTAAACCAAAACAATTCTGAAACTTAAAAACCACATAAAAAAAAGAGAGAGAAAAGAAAAATATCTCCTCATAGATATGTTGGGGAGGTATGAGAGGGGATTTCCAGTGTTTTTAGCTTCTCTTTGTTATTGTGTCAGAAAAAGTAATAGGTGAAATAGGTACCTGAAAGATTGCCTTGCATAAAAAAACACTGAAACATTTCTAGTAAAATACCCTAGTTTTGAGAATGAAAGAATGAATGGATGAAGAACTCAATCAAAATATATTATTTCAATGTTCTTGTCAGGTGTGTCTATAAACACATCATAACACATCCTCATAGCTTTCCACCACAACACACATAATTCATGTACCTATTTCAGAATAAACACTTTAAACTATTCATGGAAACATAAATATATTTGTGAGTACAAGACAGTAATTTAAACTTTAGTATATGTACATATTAACACACATATAACATGCAAAGGAATCATCAGCTCACTTCCTTTTTGTTGACAGACTCATTCTTTGCACTGAATGACTGGTAAGAAGAACCACCTAAAGATTGTATGGTAGAGCAGTAGCAATATGAAGGCAAATCAAATCCTGCTGTAAAGAGCAGAAAAATGTCTTGAGTACTTAATCTGAACAACATCACAAGTTAAAATCATATAAAACCTAGGTGCCAAGGTCTATTATTTAAATAAGTGATGTACTTTGAAAGAAGTAATTTTCTCATTACTAAGCTATATCCGAATCATGACTTTATGAAACAATATTCATACAAGTTCCTAAAATACTCCAGTTTTCTATTACTCCATCTAAGCAGAGTGTTTGTCTTCTCTGGTGGAAACAATAGTGGAAGGTCAACTTCATAGCTTTTCTGCAATGTTTTTGAGGACTCTGTTCTTGCCAGGATCTACCAACCTGCCATACTAACAACAGTAAAGAGAAAAAAAGTCATCCTGTTTTGGTAGCTTGAGAGAATTATTAATGCTCCCTCTTAAACACAGGTAAGCTATAGAAACAGAAGCCTGAGATGTTTTTAAAAAAGTTAAAATACTCCAGCACACTGTGTACTGTGCACTAGAATTTTAGTGAGAGAAGAAATAAATAATTTATTTCTTAAGATAAATTATATATGAAAATTTTTGTAGTTGGAAGCTCAAGTCTAATGTAAACATAGTTTTATTAAACTGGTAAGATGCAGTTAGTTGAGTTTTTTTCCTTTTAAATTGAGTTATATAGAATTATGTCCTTAGTTATAGCAGTTCTAGTTCGTGGAAAAGAATAAATAAACATTACTGGTGAAAAATTTCATACCATTATGTCAGCAATCATAGCAACATTTAAGGGATTGCAGTATATAAATCTTTGAAATAGTCATAACAGTACAGGCCTTGTGTACAAACTCAGCCTTTTGGAAAATGGCAAGTACCCTGCTGATCTGTACTTGTTACTGGGATTATTGGCACCCTCTGACAGAGACTCCACAGTATTTTTAATGTTTTTGTTTGTATTTTATTACTTCCCATTTCTATCATAGCTAAGTAGAAAAGTTGTTAAGAAGAAAAAAATAAAAATAGTTAAACTAATTATTTAGTAAGTGTATTGTAACCTCCTAAAATACTGTTTTACATTTTGGTGAAGCTTTTTGAACACTGAATAATGAAGCACTTGGTAGTATGAAGAGGGAAGTAGATTTTAGACTTACCTGAAGCAGTCTACACATTACTCCTCCATACTTTTGCAAGCAGAAGAAATTCTTTCATTACCATATTGCTTCCCATATATGACCCTTTCTTTAATGTAGCTCTTTCCAGGTCGTCCACAACTTATTTGCTTGCATGGGGAAGATAAACATGGGTTCTCTTCTCCCTGCTAAACCGAGCATAAATTCAAATCTAGCTTTCAAAAGTGTTGTAAGAAAAGAAATATTTTGAATTCACATTTCACAGTCATATTTGAGTATTTTCTAAATGTCTAAACAGGCTGTAACATTATGGACAGTCTTGCCTGCATAAAACTTAATTATAACAAACACCATTACACTGCTTGATTTTTCCATCTGTATTTTGACTTCTCTCCCTTAAGCAATGGTAAAGGCATCAAATTCAACAGTGTTTACAACAGTTTTGCCAATCAGTTCAAGAAAAAAAAAAGAAACAGATTGACATTATAAATAATAGCAGAGCATTGGTAATGTTAACCAGTACAGGAACCTAAACCTTTGTGATCTGTTTTAGCAATTAATCATACTATACTTTTGGTCTGCATATACTCAAAACACAAGCTGGTAAATTAACAAGTTGCCTCTGACAATTGGGTTTTTTCTGTATTAAAGTGCAGGATCTTTGTTAAACAGAATTATTGCTTTTTTCAAAGAGAATCTTAGTTGTGTCCATACAGTTTTTGAATTATGCTGGCTCTGAGCCTCTCGTTAAAAGCTGACAAGTAGAGATACAAGTCCCCTTGACAATGCAGGTAAAGAAAATGGATGTAGAACAAAAAAAGAGGTGCTATAATACTCCAGCATCTTCACGTTGCATGCTTCATTTCTAGTGAAGACTAGTTATAAATAAGTAAAATCTGATAGTAGTATTGCAATCTCTCTTACACAGATGAAAATATTTGCCAAGTATTTTTTGTAATCTCATCAAAGAAGTAGGAAATTCTGTAGGCTGTTGAGAATGAAGATTCTTATTTTGAACTATGGAAGAGTTCTTTGCAGGCCCTCATTTAAAGGCACGTTTTTTGGCCTTTGTGAATAAAGCAAACTAAATCATTTTGTTGGAGAAAAAATACAATTTCTTCTTCATTGACTTTTAAATCATTAAATTACCTTCAGCATTTCAAGGAGCTCAAGATGACAGGAGATTTTAGATGGGGAGATGGAAGATCATAGCAGTCAGACAAAGGATGTAAGCAATGCATTAAAAATTGAATATGTTATCCTGAGCTGAGTATCTTGGAAAGTTCAGCGAAGGGTTGTTCCATATCAATAAGATGAAACAGGCAAAATTAGGCTCTCTTCCTTGGACATGAAAGCAGACAAAAACGGTTTCCTCTCATGTACTGTAAGAATAATAAAACTGATTTTTTTCCAGTTCATAAAAATGAGAAAATTTCAAAGAGAAAGTGACTCATGGATTGGGTGAAATCCTAGAAGTTTCAGCAATTTATTAGAAACAAAATTCATGTCTAGTAAGAAAAGGATATTCTCCTCTAATAGTATTTGTAAAAACTAGTTGTGATTTTTACAAATTTAATTGTTATAAGAGACAATTTTGACAAATATCTTGGTATTTTTACTGCTTCTTAAATGTTCAATGGTGTCCATAGGTTTTAGACTTTGCAAGATTGCAGGATTAAGAGCTTTTTCTTTTGTTATAAACACAATATTTACAAAAACATTCCTTTCTGTTCTACACTTCATGCAACATAAATAATCTTCTGGTCTCTTCCTGCTTACCAGGCTCCTCTTCATGGAATTTGGCATTTTGAACTAAATTTTCATGAAATTTCAAAGGCAAAACAAAACCTGCTATTGAAAAAGCAATGGTTTGTAAATGGATAAAATAAATAATTAGTAGTACTTCACATATTATGGTGTAAATAAATTTTCTAAAAGTAAACAGGCTCGAGACCCAAGAAAAGGGAGATTTTTAAGCATATTAGGTGAAAAATAAATAACAACAGTTCTGGCCAGAAGCAGATGGAAAAGATAATGTGTTACTAGTAAAAATAAAAATGTTATCTTTTAATACAACTCTTTCATTTTATTTTGAAAGAATAAAAATTATATGCTCATGTAAAAATAATTAACTAATCTGGAGTCCATTAGCAGCTGTGTAGATTGCTGATTTTCATGAACACAGAGCCAGCTAAATATCTAGTTCATTGATGATTTTCAAAGTGTTTTAAAATACAAAAGACATTCTAAGAATCTAAACAAGTACTTCTTATAATAGTTTTCCAAATGAGTAGCCAAATTACCCAGGCTATATAAGCTGATTGCACATATGTCAAGCTGACACAAGTGTTTATCCATAAATAATTGGGAAATGGAAGAAATCATCATTATTTTTCATTGCACAATGTTTAGATATGTCTTGCTAAATAAGTGTAAATAATTCCATTATAAAATTATGAATTTATTTCGTATTTTGATAGAAAAATATACTTAAACATGCATATGACATCATATCTTGTGAACTGCTTTAGCTGCAATGATAAAGCACATATTTCACAGAATTCGTTCTGTCCAGCTGTGGCCTTTAAAACATGGTTACCATGGAATTGCAATTGAGTGGGGATATTTTAAGAGTGTTCTAATTGAAGTAGTAATAGTAATGTCAACACTATTCAGTAATGTTATCACTAATCTAGAAGTTGAAGTTAAAATAAGAGCTGATAAACTTAAAGAAGGATTGAGGAAGCAGTAAATAATTATGTACATCATAGTAGTTATAGGGAACCATTTGAAGCCATTGTCTCATACATTGAAACTATTCAGGCAAAATGGATTTTAATGCAGTGTACTATAAATTTAAATCAAGAAATTAATTTTTGAAATCAAGAAAACCTCTACTTGTTAACTGATCTGTTCAACTGGGCTAGTCAAAAGAGACAACCAGCTTCTCGTGAACTAATGTGTAATACCTCTAATAACGAACTAAGTGGGACTAAGATTGGACTTGAATAAACCATGCGACAAAGAGATTGTTGAGAATTCTGTGTTACTGGTTCCATCTCAGGTAAAGCTCAATGTTATTTACCTTTCAGGTCTTGTAAAATTATATTCATAATATAACAAGTGACACTTTATTAAATATTTCTGACAGCTAGGATAGATATTTTGCATTTAATTTATGTAATGATCATTCTTATTAAAGAAACCCCATATATACTAGGCATAGGCAATTTCTTTCAAACCCCATAGTCAATTTCATTTAACAAAGCCCTTTATACTGAGGTTGTAATTTTTTATATCAGAAAAGTATCTGACTGAAAGTATGTATGAAGCACCTTTTTTTAGGGTATTAAGGGCAGAAGGGGAAAGGGCAAGGTGAAAATTTTGAAAATGTTTTGGCCTAAAAAAATACTGTTACAACATTTTGAGCTAAATGTTTAGTATAACTTGAAAGGAGAGGCATGCTATTTTAGCTTTTCCAGTAACTGCTTTGGAGTATTTGTACCATTTTCTTGAAGCAGTGTTCTGAGAAGCAATGTGTTTCTTATAGGGCTGTTCCTGTTGTTTTCTGTAGTTGGACAGAGAATGAAAATATCACCTTTTAAAAACAAATCAAGTGCCAGAAATGCACCTTCTTAAACCTGTTCACTGCCTTTTGAACTACAGAACTGCAATTTGAAGATCACAGAATCACAGAATATTCTGAGTTGGAGGGGACCCACAATGATCATCGAGTCCAATTCCCAAGTGAATGCCCATACAGGGATCGAACCCACAACTCTGGCGCCATGAGCACCACATTTTATCCATCTGAGTCAATCTCAGGGTCATGTCATAAATTCTTTTTTCCTTCCTTTTTCTTTTTTTCACAACAAATTCCCCATCCCATCATCCCATTATCTAGACCATGTCAACGAGTTCCTCATCCAGTCTTTTCTTAAACACCTTCAGGGACAGCAGCTCCACCACCTCCCTGGGCAGACCATTCCACTGAAGAACCATTATCTCTGTGAAAAAGCTCTTCCTAACATAGCCACTCTCTCACTTCATTTCGCCCCCACCCCGCCCCATACAAACAGGGGAAGAGAGAGGAAAAGGAAAAAACACCTGAAGAGATTTTGCTACAAATGAGGAATGAGGACTATTAGGAGTATTTTATTGTCACAGGAAAAACAAGCTCCAAGATGGAGAATGTAAAGGATTTATTTCTAACAAGATCAGAGCTTAAAGTGAGAAGTATCATCTTAAAGGCAACTTTCTGCCCCCTCCCTTCCCCCCGCTGCCTTTCTTCTCTTACTACAGATACCACATTCCCTTTTTTCCTCCAGGAGACAAAGGGGCATCTCTACCCACTGGGGAATGAGTGGCTGAAGAGTGGTGAAATGGAGAGGGATTTAGGAGTAATGATTGACAGAAAACTTGATATGAGCCAGCAGTGTGCCCAGGTGGCTATGAAGGCCAATGACATCCTGGCCTGTATTAGGAACAGTGTGGTCAGTCCGACTAGGGAAGTTATACCTCTCCTGTACTCGGAGCTGGCGAGACCACATCTTGAGTATTGTGTCCAGTTCTGGTCTCCCCAGTTTAAGAAGGATGTTGAGCTGCTTGAGAGGGTCCAGCGAAGGGTAACAAGGATGGTGAAAGGACTGGAGAACAAACCCTCTGGTGAGCGACTATGGGAACTAGGGTTGTTCAGCCTGGAGAAGAGGAGGCTCAGGGATGACCTCATTGCTGTTTACAACTACAGTGAAATCCCACTGCATTGCGACCTCTCCATTACAACCCTGCCCATTTGCGCAGAAAATTTTTCACAATTATGATTCAGCGGTCTGCGAGTTTAACTAGCTGACACATGCACAGTCGCTCTGCTCTGCCGAGGGGCGGTACCACAGTGCCTGTGGGGGCAGGACTCACCCCGCCCTGCGGGGAAAGGGCTCACAGTGGTGGCACTGTGCCCACATCCCTGACTGGGGAAACTGCCCTTGAGAGTGAGGCAAGCTGTGTGCTGGGAGGGCGCAGCTCTCTCTTGGGACTGGTGGATGTTAAAGGGAAAGAAACCCGACCTGCCCACCCCCGCCACCCTGTGGGCTTCTCCGGGCAGCTGCAGTCGCTCTCACAGCCCAAATCCCATGCCACTTCCCCCCCCCGCCCCCGACCCCGGTGATTTTGCCCGTGCTGGCAGCCCTGCAGCGGCTCAGGCACATGGTGCGGCAGCTCAGGTGCGCAGTGCAGCAGGGCTGGAGCACATGGTCTACTGCATCTTGCAATGGCATTTACAGCCCTGAGGCACCCTGCCGAAGTCCCTGCCCCAGTCCTGTGTGAGACCTAGCACAGCACCACTACAAGACATGCCATTCCTTGTTATTCAAAGTTCAGTCAAAGCCCAGGCAGCACTGCCTCTACTGGGACTGATGGATGTTAAAGGGAAAGAAACTCATATACAGACGTCCCTCCCCTCGCTATAAGCGACACAGGGTTGTTGCAGGGTTGCAAAGTTAAGGTTTTTTCGGGCTCCAAGAATGCTGACCAGAGCTCAGGGACACCCCTTCCCTGGGGTGAGCATGCGTGGACCAGCGTGGGGCCTCTGGGGCCGGCGCGAGCACCAGGGAGGGAGACCCAGGGGAGGGAGCAGCAGCGCGGAGTTTGGGCTGCGAGGACACAAGGTTGCAGCAGTCACTCAGAAACGGTTCCCTTTGCTCACCTGTGCTGAGAGACACCATGGGAAGGAGCAGAAAATTGTCCGCAGCGCTCCAGAGTGCCTGGGGGTGGAGCAATGGGCGTGGCCTGCACGCATATTAACGACCTGCACTTCTTTATGAGTTTAGTGTTTCGCGACGCCTGTAGCCTGTCCCGTTCCTCATGAAAGGGAGGTTGTAGCCAGGTGGGTGTGAATCTCTTCTTTCAGGCTGACGACACCAGAACAAGAGGACATGGCCTTAAGCTACGCCAGGGGAAGCTTAGACTGGAGGTGGTAGAGTCACCATCCCTGGGGGTGTTTAAGAGAAGACTCGATGAGGAGCTCAGTGATATGGTCTAGATAGTGGGAGGCTTGGATCAATGGAGCGTGGTGCCCATAGTTCCATGCTTGTGGGTCTGATCCCTGGGTGGACATTCTCTTGGGAGTTGGACTATTTGATCCTGTGGGTCTCTTCTAACTTATAATAACCTGTGAACATGTGAACAGGAGTCGGGGAAAACCAGGTACATGGTGTTTTTTCTGCACTGCCCAGGGGAACCCCCCTGGGAGAAAGTCTTTCATGACTGTTCTCACCGTGCGTCCAATCCCAGGGGCAACAGCTGTTCCATACTTTGCTGCACGGGGGTCACTCCGCAGGGCACAGTTCTTTGAGCACTGGCTGCACTGCTTTAGTATGGATACCATCCTAAAGCACAGAGATCCTACTAGGTACACTTCTGCCACACAGCGTGGACTCCTCTTCCATGCGCTACATAACTCTCCTGGGAGTCTGCTCCAATGTGGGCTCCAACGGGCTTGTCGTGGGGTAAGCTTTCTTGTTCCATTGTAAAATTTTTCTCCTTTTTCACTGGAACAGNGGGAGGAGGCTCGCAATGGCAGCACCGTGCCCCCGGTCCCTGAATGGGGAAACTTACCCCATAAAAGTGAGGCAAGCTGTGTGCTGGAAGGGCGGCAGCCCCGCAGCAGTGGGGTTCAGTGCGTACCGGCCGGCGGGGGCCGGCGGGGGCGATTTACTGCAACTTGCAGTGGCGTTTAGAGACCTGACCCGCTCCTGTGTGCTCCGCTGAGACCCAGCGCAGCACCACCACAAGATATGCCATTCCTTGTTACTCAAAGTCCAGTCAAAGCCCAGGCAGTGCTGCCTCT
>WEKX01026553.1:30851-72151 GCA_013390025.1 Pitta sordida | reverse complement strand
CTGTGTCCCCTCCCCGTGTCCCCGCCCCGCGTCCCGGTACCACATCCCTGCCCTGCGTCCTGGCTGCGGCAGCGGAGTGAGCATGTCCTGCTGACATGTGNGCCCTTCTCTAGACCCTCTCAAGTAGTCTAACACCTTTCTTAAACTGAAGATTTAGACAGTTGGAGAGAGGAATTCAATATATATTCAGTCAGGTAAAGATGAAGTAGATTGAAACTTAGAATTATTGAATCATTAAGTTTGGAAAAAAACTTTTAGATTATTAAGTCCAACCATCTGCCTAACACCACCAACATGTTCACTACTAAATCATCCTCTTCTTCTTTTATTTCTTTTATTTTTTCATTCTTAAGTAAAACATCAGAAAGAAAGCCTAAAAATCTAAATTTTGCAGAAAACTATAGCTTTACTTGGAATCACTCAGGCCAAGGGTGCAACAGGCAACCAAATTTCAAAGGAAGGCTAAATATCAGCTCGCTCATATCTCTTAATTTTTTGCAGGATTAGATGTTTCCTTTTTGGTGTTCTGAGTTTCATTATGAGCGTCTCTATTTATATATTGAACACAAAGAAACCTTAAGGAACTTCCTAACCATTGCAAATTTCACTATGAATGGCTAAAACTTGGTGATGGGAATTGGGAAAGAACTTGGGTGAAAAGATTACCGTACTGGAAATACTTAAGAATTCTATTAATCCTTCTGATAAAGGGATCTAAAAGATCTAGTTGTGTTCCAGATTTTCTGATGGGCTCTTACCTTCTATTTGGTTAAAAATGTGTAGACCCTAATACGGAAAATACACTTATTTAAAATACAAATAATCTTCTTTGAGGAATATGCCATCTATTTTTCTGTTTGAGATACCCTGTAATGGGCTTCCACAATAGGATATGCTAGATTGTATTGCTGGCTTGGGAAAATTGAAAAAGTAATTCTAACTTTTTTCTTCCTTAAGTATCTTACCTGTCCTTTGGAGGATAGAGAGACTCATGATTTCTGAAACTTCCAGCCTAATTCTACTGCAGCATCTTCATTTATATTAAGAAAGAAAAATACAGTTATATCCCGTCATTCGCAAGGAATGGGACAACCCATGGGCCTCACANAATTAAGCGTAAGCAGGTGGAGGACTCATCCCTACCTGGCACCTCATGCCACACAGGACCCTGCTCTGACTTCTGCAGTGGCCGTCCCTGTCCCACAGCCCCCAGTGAGACACAGAAACCGCGCGCCCTTCCCTCAGGGCCAGCCTAGTCCCGCTCCAAAGGGAGAGCTGGCACTGCCCCTCAGAAAAGCAGAGTCACTACGCATGTCCCAGCCGGGGGACCTTGCAAATGCCTGAAACTGGACTGCGGGAAATTTATATCGCAAATCGCCGGGGTCGCAATGGCGAGGTCGCGATGCACTGGGGACGTACTGTAGTTGGAAAAAAATGAGAATACAGAACACTAATTCTATTTTTTTTTTTTATCGTTGGCTTTCATTGAATGAATTTATTTTCCTCAAGCAAGGACAAGGTGTTGAGACCTATTTCATTAGTCCTTTCATGCAAATGTGAGGAATTTCTGACCCTGCTATATATAATTGGAAAGCTGAGTAATTATATGTTATATAATTGTGTTTATTTCTTTGGAAATAGAACCAGGCAATAGCTATCAGCCAGGAATAAAAAAAAAAAAGAAAAAAGAAACCCCCTCTCCCCACAATCCTTCTCTTCTCCCACCTCCAGAAACACAAACACAAAAACCACAACAGAAACAAACCCACAGTCATGTACTTTCTCTTTGCTTAAATTTTATACATGAAGAATGTCCTTTATTTTTTCTGCTTTCTGTATAGTATATAAATATTGTAGAATACGGCTGTTAAAGTAAGACTATAAGAAACCAAAAAATACTCTGGTGAGTAGGAGAAATACGTTTTTTCCTCTCTCTTCTCCCCCTCCAACCTGTAACTCATTATCTCCATGTTCCTGTTCTACCTTTCTGTGTGTTTTAGAGTCATCTCTTAAAATGTAGAACAATACTTTCTAATTAAGGTCTTGCAAAGATATGAAATTAAGTTCTGAGCAAGGAAGGCATTGCATAAAGAGAAAAGTATGTAGACATAGGAAACATGGAGACAAAAGATGGATTTTTTTTTTTTTCTCTGAAATGAAAATCAACATAAAAATGGAATTTCTAGACTTATTCCATGGATTTCTAGCGGTACAGGAAACATAGGAATTTTTATTTACATACAGTAGTACCTCCTCTCTCAACAGAGGCGACCTAATTGCTGTTTACAACTACCTGAGGTGAGGTTGCCACCAGGTGGGTGAGGATCTCTTCTCTCAGGCTGACAACACCAGAATAAGAGGATATGGCCTTAAGCTATGCCAGGGGAGGTTTAGACTGAATATTAGGAAGAGATTTTTCACAGAGTGATCTCTCATTGGAATGGTCTGCCCAGGGAGGTGGTGGAGCCACCATCCCTGGAGGTGTTTAAGAGAAGAGTCGATGAGGAGCTCAGTGACATAGTCTAGCTGGTGGGGAGTTGGACTAGATGATCCTGTGGGTCCCTTCCAACTCGGAGTAATCTGTGAACCTGTGAACATCTCCAAGCATGATAAGAAAATAGATGCTTGAAGAAGTTAGTCATGTGGATTTCCTTGTGACATAAAAACTTAGCATCTCCTTCAGGGAAGATCCAGAATTAGTTTAGAATACAATGTCAACTATCAACATTCACTCAAGAAGTGCGAAGACAGAGCTAATCAGATCAGGTCTGAGATAGTTAGATGCAACAAGAATAAAGAATATTTTTATGTGCCAGTATGTAGAACAACCCTCTTTTCTGCAAAGGAGTGGGTATTGGTTGAGTATGCATTAATGATAGCATCGCATGACCACTGAACAGACATCCTGCTTCAAATGTGACAGGTGAAAGAACTGATAGTTTGAACTTTCGCTGTATTGCTCAACACGAAATGTTGAGTAAAGCATACAATCAAGTACTAGGTGACTGTGTAGGGGGCACATTTATTTCATTGTTATTCTGGAAAATTTTGAAGCAACTGGGAAAATAATTCTATCAATTTACAAGCTAATTTTAGTATTGAATTTAATATTTTCCTTTACAATTACTGCAGTTAACTGCGGCAAGTCTTCACAATTACCATTCTCGGAAAAAGTTAATTTTCTGTTTAGACACCGAATAGAAAAAGAATATTTAATCCGAAAGTTGCATTATTCATTACAAATATTCTGAATCTGGGAGTTTTTGGATTTCATTTGTTCAGTACCTAGCACAATACTTTCCCTGATTGTGCTCCTGAAGTATTATTGAAATGTAATGAATTGACGAATAAATGAATAAGTAAATATCTAACCCAATGTTTCAGGCAGAGGCATAAAACCTTTTTATAAACCTAAATATGTTATATACTGTTTTCTATAGATAAAAAGTTTATCCTCAGATAAATAATAATTTTAAAATAGGGAGATCCATAATCCTTACGGGTTTTATCCTATTGTGTAATTGCAAATACCACCAAAATAGAATGGCAATACGTAATTCTTGTTTTAAAATAAATTTGACATGTTCTTTTCTAACTGTATTTCATAAACAATTGTTTCATTGGTTGATAGAGTGAGATAAAATACAAGAAGGAAAAGTGAACAGTTAAACAAAAGAAGACCAAACCAAACTGGAATAAGTGACAGAAATAATGATTAGTGTATATTACGAGTCCCTGGATTTTTTCACCTGAATTTTCTGAATTATGTCAATATGTTCACAGTGTTTCTTATTCCTGTGGGATATTTTCTAAATTAGACCTACTTGAGAATCCAGAACCACATGCAAATGAAGCCTGCTGATGCTGCAGTTTTCAAACATACAATGTGAATAGTCACACAGCTGTGCTGCACAGCACCATAGAAGCAGATGTTATTCTTTAGGCAGCATGAGCTGGTACAGCATAGGAAATTTAGGATGATTTTCTGAAGCCAGTCCAAACTTTCTAGTCCACATTCTTAGCCTTTCTATGAGTGCTTAGGGCCATTCTGGCAGTTCAAAGCAATTGTAAAGTCAACACTTCCACCCTGTTAGGAAGAAGGAAAATTTGAGCCTTCAAAACTAATTTGGCAATTTGAAGAGAACAGGTCTTTTGTAAGGTTTTTGACACTTCTGTTTATTTCTCCATAAGGAGACTGACCCAGGAAAGAAGTAAAAATAGCCAAATAATATCTAAATGACCATTGCACATTAGAATGCACTCTGTATCCTATCAGCTGAAAGTATGAGGGAAGTGCTCGTAGAGAAATGTCTGAATATATTGAAATCATGTTATACACTGGACAGTCACTGTGTCCATGCTTTCTTCCATAAGAACATATGCTAATTTGAAATCTAAAAGTAGGCCCTTGGAAAACATTTGATTCAACTAGGACTGTACACACACTTAAAGCAGGAAGAAACCTCTCATAAATTACTATAAGGGACTCCCTGCTGTGTGGTAGTCTTGAATTTCAGCATGCTATTACACTTTTTCCCTGAATATGGGAGATTAAATGGCTGTGAGGATTGAAAGGATGGCACACTTTGCTTCAGTTACTCCCAGAGAATTGATGTAAATCACTTCTACGCAACAGAATAATTTCCAGTTTTCTTGAACCTATATAGGGACAAACCTATACTTGAGTCACTGTTTCTACTTTTCTCACCTCTATTTCTAGTGAGTCCTGTGCAACCAGTGAAAAAAGTTATTTAGCTTTATAGCTACTCACGTTCTCATCATGCTCAGACTGGGCTTTCTGAACTTATGATAGAGAGGAATAAATCCTTTCTCTCACATATTCTTGGTGACTAGTCTGCAAGCTGAGTATCTCTTGCTCAAAACATTCATGGTATAATGACTTCTTCCTATTTTATTAATTTAATCCGCTAAGAAGCATGTTCAACCAAAAAGAAAGGCAGGAGTTGGTGGTATAGATATTCTAAATGTGTTACGTAACAGCCTGCCTTCAGTGAGAGATGTAGCAAACTGCCGAAGAATATGAGCCATAGTCCTTGAATATGACCTTGAATGGAACATTTTCTGCACCTTATATCTCCCCATTTGATGTATTTATTGGGGTTTTTTTACTTTCTCTTGAGATTTATATTTAAGTTAGTTATTTTTTACCATATAGCTGTTTAATCCTGCGAGGGATGGAAAGGAAAACAGTTCATAAGGTTTGTTGTGACCTTGAAAACAGAAACAGCTGCCAAGGTCATGTTCAGCCTGTTGACTGAGTTCAGCAGGGATCTTTCAAGTTGACTAGTTATGCCCCTGCTAAAGGTACCACATTAGTCAATGGAAATCCTAGAATGAAAATGGGTTAGACATTCTACGCTTCAAATAAAAAGAAATATTTATACATTAATATATTTGAATCTACAAGTGATGTGTGTTGCAAGTCACAAAGAATATCTGATAAAATGTCATTTCTACTAGGAATGTACAGCTTGTACTTGAAGTTTTCCTGAAGTTTACTTTTCTTGAAGTTGCTATTAAAAGTTAACTTTTAATCCAGCTTTGATCTGAGGTGTGTTTTTGGTAGAGAGCAGTACGGTTATTTCTCTCTCTAATCCAGAGACTAACAGCACAAAAGACAGGAAAAATGCTTTATAAATTGGACCTCTGGGGGTTCTTTCTGTCTCTTTGCTATCAAATTCAGTTACGGTTTTCAGGGACAAGTCATGATGGTTTCACACTCCCACCCTCACCCCTTTGACATTGAGACCCATGAAATTTAATTGAGGTTTTGAAAATAGTCAATGCTCTTTCTGATTGGTCACGAATAATAAAGTATCTTTAATTAGAATTCAAATTATTATTTTGTTGATAATGAAAGACCACAGTAGGATCCAGTTTATCCTTGTCTGGTTTAGTCTGTAGTAAAAGAAACACTGTGTGAGAGAAAAAGGAAAATGAGATATCTATAAGAAAATCACAAAAATTGCTCAAGGAATTTTCTTTTCTGGATATATTTTGCATTCATAAATAATTCCAATCTATATTTTTTCAATCTACTCTACATAATCAAGGTATGGACTGTAAGGGAAGGAAAAATGTAAATTCTGGTTTTGTGAAGGTTTTATAAATTTTCTGTTTAAGGAAGAAATCTGTTTAGGCAGAAATGTTTAATTAGTAGTGCACAATGATTGGGAGCAAAAGGACAAGTGTAGATAGGTAACAAAAAAAGTATTTTCTCAAGCTTTTCACTTTTGATGCTTTTAGATGATTTGCATCATTGGGATCTCTCTGATCTTCTTGTCATTTCTTCACCTCAGCGGTCAAGTCATGATCTAACTCCAGGTATAGAACTGTGATTAAATCATTCTCAGTTCCAGGTGAGACATTCTCCAAAATAAAATTACTTTCTACAATTTAAAGGAAAGTGATGGAAATAACAAACATTTGCTATCTGGATTAGATACTTAGACTTTGGATACAGCATCATAAGCATATTTAAGGAAAAAATGTCTTTGAAGGTTTAAAATTGCTGTTGCTGTTAATGTTTCCAGAGGTCTGGCAGTACGACAGTAGTGACTATTTCCGATGGTTGTGTTTTCTTTAAGCTCTTTTCTTACATGATTTTGAGGTTAGCATCTTTATGTAGCTAAACTAGCTTTTTCTTTCTTCACAGAGGAAAACCTGTGTAAAAATCTTTTTTAAAATATTTGTTTAAAATAAAATGGAACACGTAAAACATCATATTCTTTTAATGTTTCAGGTTTCTTTAAGGAAATCCGTGTTATAAGAAATGAAACTTTTGTAATACCATTCTGATCTGTTGGTCACAGTTCTTGATCTTTATCTGTTCCTCTATACTTTCTGTGTTGTAATACTGCAAGTTTCTAAATTATTCTGCACAAACTATGTCGTTACACAGATCTTAGCAGCTAAAGTTTCATGAGGACTATAGATGTAGTTTGGTCTAGCGGGAGCCAGAACACACATTGTTCATTGTATCAATTTCAAACTTATGGTGTAATTGAAGGTTAATACAAGGATATTGACTTAAATATTTCAAATTTTGGTAATACATAATTTGTCAACCTCACATTTTCCAGTCTGGACATGCTTTTCTTTTTCTTTTCACCTTCTGTCCAGCTTCCCTCAGTTAAATTCTTTGACAAAGCTCAGAACACTTGTAGAGAATAGAGAATTTGTCTTGGACTTGAGTAATTCTGCCCAAATGCTGTGCAAGCTTGGAAAGCCAATTGGTATCTCCACATGGGTTCTACACCTATAACATATAGATGTTAACTTTAGTTCTATAGATTGAAAAATTAGATAAGTACCTTCAAGACAGTAATGCTTATACCTAAGAGAATAAGGAAAAAAAATAATTTAAGTACTGGAAAGAGATACTATGAATAAATAAGCCCTTCTCATGAAGAAATTTAAACAAATCAATGAAAATTGTCCCTTCCAACCTGAAAGCAGTTAAGACACTGAAAATATATTTATCCTTTTATTAAGGATTTTATTTAAAAATATTTATATATTAAAAGACATTGAAGATTAATGAGGACTAAGCAGCAGCAACATGAGATTTTCCTTTCACAAAAATATTGTGACTTCTATTTTGTTTTGAAAAAATTGATAGAAAATAGGTTAAAAATGTAGCGATTTAAACTATGCTTAAAAGTTAAAATGAGGCGATGGGCAGAGACTTTTATATATATGTGTTCACAGTTCAGTTGTGACCAATTTCATATATTTTTATGTAAGGTAAAAAAATAAATTAATAAAATTCAACTTGCAAATTAAAGAGTGAATTTAAGGGTTTTTTTCAGTAGTGGTGCACACATTTTTAACCTGGATTACATACTTTTCCTATGTGGCTTATGAGGCAACAAGCTTTGGAAAGTTACTCTTAACTTCTTTAAAAATGTATATATGTTCTGCTAAGAAAGACAGGTTCTTAAGGTAGTAAATATTTATTTTCATAGTAAAAGAGTCATGTACTACCATTTTTCACCTGAAACACTGGCTGCTTACAAATGTCATATTAACTAGACTAAGAAGGGTATCCCTGTGTTTGAAGACTGCTGGCAAATGTACATTTGAGTTTCTGTCTATGCCTGAACTACAAGCAACATTTCCAAGCTTCTGAGACCAGAACAAATCTTGCCATGTTTAACACAATCATATTAACTTCTCTTTATTAGACTGCCCAGTCACATGGATACATGAGTATTTGATTTAACAAGCATACTTCCTTCTATGAAATTGCTAGAAAGAACTCCACATTATACTAGAGTGGCTTTGTATATTTTGGCCACATTACAATATTTGTAGGGAGAGAGAATCCAGGTTTCCAGAAAAAAAAGAAAATTGGGAAAAAAACCCAGAAATCCTCCCCCTGCCCTCCAAACCAAAACTAGAGGCCAGAAACTAACTTCTCTGTCTTGTGATTTGTTCCATTCTTACAATGTCACTTGGAGCCAGCAGTGGTTGGAATAATTATACATTTGGAAAAGATACAACTTCCAAGTTCTAGTGTAATGACAAGATGATTCAGTTACAGCTTTAACTCTGTGTAGGCACTCAAGTTACAACTCTTCTGAGGGTCTCTTATGCATTGTCAAAGATAGAAACCATAATCCTTAAATACACGGTAGAATCAATCATTTATCAGACCTCCTGAGTATACTACATCTAGTGAGCTCTCTTAACCATGCCATGAATAGCATTTTCTCAGAAAGACTAGGAAGCACATCGCAGAATAGTTTGTCACAAACACGTGCTCAACAACCTTGAAAATTTCAGACAAAAACCTTTAAGTATTTATCTAAGAAATTTATTTAAGAATTTACTAGTTCCATCATTCAATAATTAAATATCCATATATCCAAAGCATTCACGGAAGTAACGGTTTTCATGAATCAATTGAAACTAAAATAAGAGGCTATCTTTCAAATTTTCAAAGGGGTAAAGAAATTTTAAGACAGTTTAAATATATTTCATAAAGGTTTGTGCAATATTTTAAACTGGATTTGCTCACAAACATTAGAATGAATTATTTTTATATGGTCAAGAGGTTGTATTGGCAAAACAAAAGTCAGAAGTAGCGTAGCTTTACTTCATCACTTAAACCACTATAGCAGGCAGTTCAGTGGGGTGGCAGAAAAGCATTAGTTACAGTTCGTGCTTTCTCAGCTCTGGAGTCCCTAGAGGTCAAATTCTGTAATTAGAATATCTCATTAAGTGTCTCAGCTACAATAGTTTAATTATTTTTTTTAACTCTTGTACCTACTACAAATTAAGAAACTGCACATTTACCCTCTTTTACATCTCGAGCACAGAAAATGGATTATGAATTATAAGATGTATAACCTTTCAAAATGTCCTCTCTTCCTGGATTGAAGAAGTATATAGAATACAGTATATTGAATAAAACTGCTACTGATTTTAATAGGATAATGAATCATTAGCTCTTACTAAGAAAATCTTTTGTAAATACCTAGTTTTGTAAGTATTTAATGTTCATCAGGATCATCTCTCCGAAGAGATTTTTTTCTTATTACCCCCATGTCTTGGAATCTTGTGTGTAAGATGGAAACAGTGTCTAGTCTGACAGGATAATGTTGACAATTATGTAATCACTGATGGAAAGGCTCTTTATGTTTTCATTCTCCTAAAAATATTCTGTATGTTTGTCTAGTTGATCAATGTTCTTCTTTCTATACTTACTTTCACCTGCTCCTTTTCTTACTTATATACTAGTCAAATGACAGCTCGGTATAGTCTGTTGAGATGGAAAGGCAGTTGGATCCAATGAGGACTTATGCTTTTAAAATTTGTGTATGTTGGATTACATATACCGTACTATAAAAAATGGAACAGACTATGGCATGGTTTCATCATCTCATTGGGGAAAAAGGGATAAATGAAAACAACTTTCACCTTAAATCTTCACATTTTGCTTGATTGAGAATGTCAGGCTTTTCCACATGCATAAAAGGCCCAAACCAAACAGCAAGAATTTTGGAAGAAGCTCAACCATCGAGAACAGGGTTCTGGGACAGTTGTTCATATTTGATGGGTTGAGCAGTGAGACAATGCTAAGGATCCGTGGAAGTAGCTATGAGTCAGTGACTATGTTGATATGTTGTACATAACCTTTCCATAAGGTAAACTGCCAAGAGGCAGTAATTTGATTATGCTGTCACCAAAATATAGATTGTAGCATTTCCAACATTAAAAAAAATCAACTTATTAATATGCACAGTATATAACATCAATATATTTGCATGATAAAAAGAAAAATATTCTATTTCAAAGCCTCTTAGATATATTTTGAAAATTACAATCAGTAGATTTAAAAGTCAGCTTTAATGCAAGAATGATAAATTTAGACATCTTTCTCAGAATGTCATATCTTTTAGAAAAAGGATTTATCCAAGAGCATCCATTTATTTAGCACAAGAACCAAAAACCTAGAAAAGACTTCTATTTTTTCTTTTATCAGTCCTTTTTGACAATAAAAATAACACAGTGATCCTTAAATTTCTCTTCATCATCTAAATCTATGCATTTATCTTCATGATTTATATAATTTCTTCTCCTGCAGCATTCCCTCTACTAGATTCTACTGCTCTACTGGGAAAGAAATGTTCATGGAGTTAAGGTACAGAACTGAGAGCCAAGTTTAATCACACTTACAGCTTAAGCATTTTCAATTTGTCTCAGTTTTCAATTACAATAAAAGAGAAATGCATTTTTTTAGTTAGTAAAAGCTTTGCAACTGCAAAAAAGAAATTACTCTGGTGTTTGATAGGGCAGATTTGGACTTCAGCCAGGTTGACACAACCCAAAATGTCCAAATGTTATGAAGCAGTTCAAATTCAAAGGCCACAAATACAGCTGATATAGCTGCAGACCACGACAACATATTTTTAACCTTCTTTCAAACTAATGGCAAGAAGGCAGTTGATTGTAATGACAAATTTAATATTGTGAACTAAGTGAAAAACATTTAATACTGATGTAAGGCCTTTGGAGACAATACTTATAGATACAATATATTTACCTCAAGACAATTTCTGTTTGGTAGTGATACGTTAAGGATGTAGTTTTATTAACAATATATCAAAACATTGAAGTCCATCATATTAGTAATCACTGAAATGATGATATATTTCAGGAGCCAAAGCCTATGTCTGAAAAACATGTTCAACATTTAGAAGTAATTCTTTCTACATTGCTTTATGTAAATAAAGCTTTCCAAAGTGTAATTTTTCATATGTTTTTCATTCCCTTGTCTAAACATTTGTTTAGTGTTGTCATGTACAGCTAAACAGCTGCCACATTTGATTTTGGACACAAAATGAAGAACAGTTCTGTTTCAGTGATGAGTGAAAAGATTCCTGGATGTATATTTTTAATCATTACTATTAACAAAGAGCTTGTTAATAAAACAAAGAGTGCCTGCCTGAGCATTTAAAACTCCTCATTTTGTGTTTAATCACAGAATCACAGAATCACAGAATATTATGAGCTGGAAGGGACCCACAAGGATCATCTAGTCCAACTCACCATCTAACACCCGTAGGGAGACCGAGAGCACATCGCAGGGCATAACACCAGCCTAGATCCCCCACAGTCTAGCAGGCCACTCCGAGCCGGAAGGGGCCCAACGTCATCCAGCCCTACACCTCCCTGCTAGACCATGTCACTAAGCTCCTCGTCCAGTCTTCTCTTAAACTCCTCCAGGGACGGTGACTCCACCACCTCCCCGGGCAGCCCATTCCAATATGCGATTACTCTCTCTGTGAAGAACCGCTTCCTAATGTTAAGATTGAACCTCCCCTGGCGTAGCTTGAGGCCGTGCCCTCTCGTTCTGGTGTCGTCAGCCTGGAAGAAGAGGTCCACACCCATCTGGCTGCAACCTCCCCGCAGGTAGTTGTAAACAGCAATGAGGTCCCCTCTGAGCCTCCTCTTTTCCAGACTGAACAGTCCCAGCTCCTGTAGTCGCTCCTCATAGGGCCTACCCTCCAGTCCATTCACCATCCTCGTTGCCCTTCTCTGGACCCTCTCAAGCAGCTCAACATCCCTCTTGAACTGGGGAGCCCAGAACTGCACACAGTACTCAAGATGAGGTCTGACCAGCGCTGTGTACAGGGGAAGGACAACCTCCCTGGACCTACTGACCACACTGTTCCTGATGCAGGCCAGGATGCCATTGGCCTTCTTAGCCACCTGGGCACACTGCTGGCTCATGTTGAGTTTCCTATCAATCAGTACACCCAAGTCTCTCTCCACTTCACTAGTCTCGAGCCACTCCTCCCCCAGCCGATAGTGGTGCATGGGGTTGTTGTGGCCAAAGTGAAGAACCCGGCACTTAGTCTTGTTAAACCTCATACTGTTTAATAGGCTTCTTACTCTGAGATGTAAAACTTGGTAGCAATTTTAAAACAGACCACTACAATAAACAGAACTAATTTGTAATATTAATAATCATTTTAAGATAGTTTTACAGGAACTGCTTCCCCCCACCCTGGAACAGCTGTTCTAAAGTTATCCATTATCTTTCAGTCTCAAAGATCAACCTCAGACCTAGGAGACATCTGGTAGCTACCTCATTGTTATTGAGAGGAATTGCACTCTCTTGTGCAATGTTTGTGCTTAACAATAGTGTCATGTATTTCTCTTGTTCACATTTAGAAAATAGCCATATTCACAGCTTACAAAGTAGTCCTGCATAGCAGAACTATCATGCACAGAGAGGAAGAAAATACATCTAAAAGTGTATGTGAATATATGTAGTGTCTCTAAGTAAATATTTAGTTATTCAACCTTTATTTTATTTTAGGTGACTTTCGTTGGAAGTCTTGATTAACTAAGGTGTACCATACTGAAGGAGAGGCTTAAGTCAAAATATATCTGAAATTGCATGTAAAAGTAGATCAGCAACCAGTTCTAAAAGGGTCTCACCGACATCACATCTGTGTTTTTTTTTAATTGTGTGACCTCTTTACAGCCACCTTTATGATATTATATGTTTATATAGGGTCTTAGTAATAGCACAATTGCAAAGAAATTGAATGTAAGATTCAGCAACATTTTAACACTGAAGTTAAAATACCATGTGAATATAAAATTTCCTTTCAATCTTGCTCAGCCTAATTGAGGGTTTCCCCACCTTCTCATTCTTTTGTTTTTTTCCTTTTTTTCCCCCCCAATAATATACTCTTTCAGTTAGCACTATGACAGGGAAAGTGGGGAAGGAAAGGGACAGCACAGAAGGTTTATTTTTGTAGCATTCTTGTTCATACAGAAGAGGATTGCGTTACATGCAGTTTGATCCCCAGATAAAAGAATGCTCAAAGAAACAAAATCAGATGCCAAATATGAGCTTCCAGCCTTCAATCTAAAATGAAGGATTGTGATTGTTTATTTTAGGTTAGGGCTTTTCAGTAAGTGAGCCTTGTTAGGAGAGTGTTGCCCAGTTAACTAATTGATCTAATAGAAGGCTGAAGACTCTCGTAAAAGACAAAGCGTCCAGTTAGGAAACTCATGCCATTTCCTCTTGATCATCTTAATTAACTGCTGATAAAAATGAGAAGTGAGGTGAGACGTAGAAGAGAAGTATGTGAGAAATTAAGAACACGTAATTGGTTGGAATGTGTCAAATATTTGAACCCAAGGTGTGCCTGCTTTTATTTCACCTAAGTGCAATGAAGTTTAATGGAACAACAAATACATTAGAGTTCCTTTACAAGGATTGCAGCCTCAGTGACTGATTTTTACAATTATTTGAAACTTATTCATAGAAGCTTATTATATCATCATTGTATATATGCCTAAGGTACCCATTAAGGGAAAAAAAAATCCAGAATTTTCAAATGGTTTAATTATTGATTTTAATTGTTTAGGGTTTATGAAAATGCCCAATTTATAAATGTGGTTACTAAGTCCTATAGGAATTATGATTTTTTTTTCAGATCTCTGGCCAATGCAAAGTGTACATATGCATGATAGTTCTGTTAGCATGGAAATAGGACTGGTCATGATTAGACAGCCACAGAAACAAAAATACAAAACCCAAAAATTTTTTCAGAAAGGAAAATAACAGAAAACAATGAATAAATTCTTACCTGAGAGGAAGCAAAAGGATTGAGGTGCTGAGTGCTTTCAGCTGTTGAAGTGTACAAGTGTTAGATCGTCTTAATACATCAATGGAAGCACAAGATTACTAATTGCAAGATCCTAGTTCTTACATTTCACAACAACAGTATCACTGTTCATAGTGTAATGTGATGACCTTGATAGTGAGATACTGAAGTTCTTTCCTAGGGTTTTTGCCTGAGGTTGGGAACTAAGAGAGAATAGCAGATTAATGTGAAGAAAACGTACAGGTCAATGAACTGGTCATGCTAGTGTACTAACTTCAATGTACTTTCATAAATATGTTCATAAAATGTATATTACAAGGACATTTTTTCCCCTTTTAAAGCATATCAATGATTTCTAATGTTGCAGAAAATAAATGGACCTAATGTCCTACCTTTAGTTTGTGTTGTATTATTTCAAAGTTCAGTCACACTCTGTCTTTTAGTTCAAGTGAATCACATAGAACAAATACGGTCAGCAAGATGCAATCTAAACACCAGTAGACAGCTTGTAACATTAACCTGGAATATTTTATTCTGCACCTTCAATTCAGAAATTCCTTGCAACAAAAGACTGATTCATAATTTTACACAAGTATGAAGAGTTACTATCCCTTACACTGAAGCTTACTTTTAATGTGTGGCAGCTTTATATCGGCAGAATCACAGAATCCTTATGGTTGCAACATTTGCTTTCAGTTTTTGTTCTCCAGTGTTAAACTGAAATTATTTCTGTCAGCTTAGCAAGGAACAGTTGTTTTCCTTTGTAATTTTCTTTAATGAATTTGAAAGACTATTTTTACTGCTGTGTATTCAGAGCTTATCTGCTTATATAAATATTTAAGTATGCATTTATGAACATCCTAAGAATGATGGTAATTATCACAAACCATACTCTCTTCCTCCTTTTCTCACTCTATAAACCATTTTCCTCTACAGGAGCCCCTGAACAATATTTTGTGGAATTACGATGGGCTAAGTTGATACTCATTGAAAGCAAGGGATCAGATTTGCTTCTCAAAGTACGTTGTGTAAAAAGTGTACTAGTATATGTTTGCTTTTTGAATTGCGAGAGAAAGAGATACTGAGTTTCAATACTAATAGTTTGCTTTGATTTGAAGCTGAATCAGCTCAGCAGTATGACGACTTACTGCATTTACTCTCACCTTACACCAAACTCAAAAGACCTCTGTTTACTTCCCAGCCTCTGAGTCTTATCCTTGCAACCAGCATTGGAATGCCAACACAGCATACTTAACAGCTAATTAGAGGCCTTGACCTGAAATAAGAGAAGGAGTTTCGGACACTAAGGTGTATAGGAAGACTTGAAAGACACAGTATCCTTCTCTCTCATGTGCTCTTCCTCCAGCCCTCCCCACTGCCTTCTTGGAATAGAAGAAAAAAAAGACCATTTGTGGGATTTTTTCCAGTATCAGCAGCTCCTTCATCACCACACTGTCTCCATTGTCTTCTTTCATCCTTAATCCAGTTTTCTGCTTCTAGATAAATTTGAAAAGGGAACAAGTGATATTTTCTTCAGTTTTATTAATTGCATGAATGGACTGACAAAAGTTGATCACTCATCTTTACTATTCGTAAATTCATAAATACCCCTATCTGGAGCCTAAGGCTGTACTAACAACAGAAGCAAGTCATAACTGTGTCTTATGCTTTCATCAATGAGTTGATATAGCTATTACAAACGTAAAGTAGAAAACAAGAGCACAAAGAGTTTTAGATACAAGTATAGAACACTTGTACATATGCTAATATAATGTAAAATGCAATTTTTATAGCTATAAAAAACCTCTCTTCTGTTGCTTTCAAACTAAATGTTTTCAATTTTTATCTACGTTTTCATAGATATGATGAGCATCCTCTACACTTTAGAGTCACAGGAATGGATAAAGATTATTTCTCAATGCAGGAATCTTCAAAAACATTGCAGACTTGCATAACGACAGCCACAATGCATCTGATGAGCAGTCTGTCTTAACTAGAAGTATGCACGTTTCAGGAATTAAATTAAACATCTCCTAGGTTTTGTTTAATCCCTTGGCCTAGAACTCTTTTATAGGCTTCAGTTTCCATTATTACACAGTTTATCTAGAATAGAATTAAAGAAATTGAAAAGTCTTTTCAGAGGTATTAAAATTAAAAATCAAAACAAAAATTATATTATGTTTCTTCTGTCTACTCTGTGCTAATCAGGGTTAAAATTGTTTACCTGCATCAAGGGAAGAGACTATGTAACTTTATGAACAAGAAAGAATTGAAAACATCTTACTTAAGAATGAGAAAGAATTGGAAAATCTCTTTTTCCGGACTAAATTTAAAATCTGGGTTTCAGAAAATTGAGTGTTTTCAAAGTGTGAATTTAACTATAGTATTTGCAAGTCCTTAGAGTGTGTATGAAGCCTATAATGATTGTATTAGGCACAGAGAGGAGCAGACAAGTCTATTTGGGGAAGTTTTTCCATGTTGAAAAATAATAGAAATATATGACTATATAATTTTGTTACACAAGAGCTTGCACAAGAGCTAATAATCGACATGGAACATTCAATGGCACATAAAATGCTGAGCACAAGCATTTTAATCCTTCAAGATATTTAAAAAATATTTGGCTACATGATGACTAATGCATGTGTTTATTCATTTCCCCCAAATGTCTTTGATGATGTATTGGGTTTTTCTGGGGCTGGGTTTTGGTAGCAGGGAGGGCTGTGGAGGAGGTTTTCTTCGAGAAGTTGCTGGAAGCCTCCCTCATAGCTGGCAGAGCCAATGCCAGCCAGCTCCTGGCTGGACCCACTGCTGGCCAAGGCCAAGCCAATCATGAGTGATAGAGACGCTTCTGTGATAACATATTTAAGAAAGGAAAAAAAAAAAGAACAGGAAGAAGACATGGCTGCCAGAGAAGAGCCGTGAGAAGTTGTAACAGCAAATGCAGGCATCAAGGCCAGGGCCGAAGGAGGGGGAGAAGGTGTTCCAGGCTTCTCCTTGCAGCCCGTGGTGATGGCTATGGTTCACAGGATATTCTGAGTAAAAAGGGTGAAGCAGGCTGACCCCCTGCAGCCCATGGAAAGCTCTCAAGGGTGCAGAGATCCACCTGTAGCCCATAAAGAAGCCCACAGTGGAGCAGATGGATGCTCAAGGGGAGCTGCAGCCTGTTGGAGCCCACATCAGAGCCGGGAGAGACTTGTGTCCTGTGGAGAGGAGAGTCCACACTGGAGCAGAACTCTGCTTGGTAGGATCTGTGCCTCAGGATGGGACCCATGCTGGAGCAGCCAGTGCTCAAGGACTGCACCCTGTGGAGTGACCCATGGGCAGTAGCGTTTGGAAGAGCTGCTACCCCTGGGATCAGACTCACACTGAATAGGGTCATGAAAGACTTTGTCCTGTGGGACAGACCCCATGGAATGTAGGGGAATGGCCTTCTCCCCTGAGCAGTAACAGAGAATAACAAACTGCCTGGTTTTCCCTTACTCCTGTCCCCAGCCCTACTACTGGAGGAAAGGGGAAATGTGGTACATGTGTCTGTTGTAAGAGACAGAGAGGTGGGTGGGAAGGTTGCCTTAAAGATACTTCTCACTTTAAGCTCTGATCTTGTTAGAAAATAAATTCTTTACATCCCCACTTTGGAGGGTTTTTTTTTGCCAGTGACAGTAAAAGATTTCTAATAGTCCCATTCCTGCCATAGCAAAACCCTTCAGTTTTTTTTTTCTTTTCCTCTCTCCCTGTTTGTATGGGGGCGGGGAGGGGGGAAGATGAAGTCAGAGAGCCACTGTGGGTGAATCTCTGGCATCCAGCCAACGACAAACCACCACAGATGCTAACTAACATGTCTGCTTATTCATTTCCTCCAAACGTCTTTCAAATTCATGTTGCTAATGTCTTGAACTGATACAACCTTATCTCAAATATCAGAGACATGTCCATGTCTCTGAAATAAAACACTATCTTGCAAAAGAATGTACACTAGAGAAATAAGTGTTTGTAGGAACAAGGCTGATGAAGTAAAGAAGTTAATTTTTGGCAATTATAATAAAAATACGTTTTTTGCTGAAGTGAAATGACACCACAAGAAAGAACCAAATCATCAAGGCAGCCTAATTCTTGTACTTTCTAATGAATTTCAAATGCTTAACTTCACACTTCAAATGTTAATTCAAAAACTATGTGGATGTTACTTAGGACTATATTTATATCTATAAAAATAAAGCAAATACAATACATTTCTCACTGCATATAAATTCTACTTCATAAACTGTCAGTAGATAGTTAATGATGCATTCAGTAGATTCTTTCCTCTGAATTTATAAAAGTTCTTCAGAAAGTTTCTGTATTCCTTTCAGGAGCATAAATTGCTCAAATGTAAACATGTACATATGTGCATTTTGTCTGCAAAACAACACATTGATAAAAGAAAGAACAATTTTCAGTGTGTGATTCTTTAGCAAATAGTGTTTGATTCAGGAGTTTAAAACTGAATTAGAGTAAAGAATAAATAAAGACAGTATTTTCAAATGGAAAGAGCAAAAGTGGTAGTTGCTTTGCTTCTAAAAGATAATTGGCTATTTAAATTTCAAATTCAGTCATGTATCTTTATCACTTATCACAGAATCACAGAATCAGTAAGGTTGGAAAAGACCTTAGAGATCATCGAGTCCAACCTATATGTTTGCTTTCAAGTGATGTTGCTAATAAAACAATTGTTNTTTCAAATTCATGTTGCTAATGTCTTGAACTGATACAACCTTATCTCAAATATCAGAGACATGTCCATGTCTCTGAAATAAAACACTATCTTGCAAAAGAATGTACACTAGAGAAATAAGTGTTTGTAGGAACAAGGCTGATGAAGTAAAGAAGTTAATTTTTGGCAATTATAATAAAAATACGTTTTTTGCTGAAGTGAAATGACACCACAAGAAAGAACCAAATCATCAAGGCAGCCTAATTCTTGTACTTTCTAATGAATTTCAAATGCTTAACTTCACACTTCAAATGTTAATTCAAAAACTATGTGGATGTTACTTAGGACTATATTTATATCTATAAAAATAAAGCAAATACAATACATTTCTCACTGCATATAAATTCTACTTCATAAACTGTCAGTAGATAGTTAATGATGCATTCAGTAGATTCTTTCCTCTGAATTTATAAAAGTTCTTCAGAAAGTTTCTGTATTCCTTTCAGGAGCATAAATTGCTCAAATGTAAACATGTACATATGTGCATTTTGTCTGCAAAACAACACATTGATAAAAGAAAGAACAATTTTCAGTGTGTGATTCTTTAGCAAATAGTGTTTGATTCAGGAGTTTAAAACTGAATTAGAGTAAAGAATAAATAAAGACAGTATTTTCAAATGGAAAGAGCAAAAGTGGTAGTTGCTTTGCTTCTAAAAGATAATTGGCTATTTAAATTTCAAATTCAGTCATGTATCTTTATCACTTATCACAGAATCACAGAATCAGTAAGGTTGGAAAAGACCTTAGAGATCATCGAGTCCAACCTATATGTTTGCTTTCAAGTGATGTTGCTAATAAAACAATTGTTTAAATCTAGAATTCAGCTATATTGGAATACTGGAAAGATCACAGTAAGTTTTAAGTTTTTTCATACAGTGGAAAAAATCATTTTTGTGTAAAGGTAATTATATTTGAATTACATATGAAGCTATAATCTGTTTACTTTGTCTCAAAACTTAATGATGAAAATTTTACTGATATATTGCAATATGTAGTTGGGAATAGAAGAGACACTGTCGAAGTTGGTACTCAGGGACCATTACCTTGTATTGAATGCTCTAGACAAGCTAGTACAAGCTAGGCCAAAATCTCTGGCTGCCAATTACCCTTTCTTAAAGGGTATTTCAAGACTGAGGTACCAGTCAAGTGTTAAACTCATGCTAGTTTTCTATTTTTAAATAGTAGATGAACCCTAAAGAAAATTTTATTGTTTTCATGTCCACTTCCTACAGTGATTAACTCAGGAAGTGATAAAGCTGGCACAATTACCAATGGCCCTTTCAGTGACTAACATCAAGTGATTTCCTGGCTGATTATAAACAATGGATCAGGAAACAAGCCTCGTGACCAGGAAACTTTAATTATTTTTATAGTCTTTTTTTCTTAATGCTAACAGGCCTAAAACAATGGATACAATAAATTACCGTTCAGTTCATAATTGCAAGGCCTGTAACTAGTCATGGACAAGAAATTAAATATCTGAAGTATCCTTTTTAACAACAAGTTTCTTCTCTGATATTGATATTTCTGGTCTCAATTATTTTTCAACATTCCCACTGACACGGAAAACTTGTATTCAAAG
Organism: Pitta sordida; assembly: GCA_013390025.1. Classification (NCBI taxonomy): domain Eukaryota; kingdom Metazoa; phylum Chordata; class Aves; order Passeriformes; family Pittidae; genus Pitta; species Pitta sordida. The sequence goes on along the minus strand of WEKX01026553.1, from coordinate 51,660 downwards.
TACAGTGATATGTTTGAATAGCATACAAAATTCACCACACAATAATCAGGTGTATAGAAATATACATAATGATCTATATGCCCAACAAGACAAATTTTCATAACCAATTAGAAATTTTCAAGTAAAAATTTTTGTGGTGGCTGTTGACATTCTTGAAGATAAGCATTTATTTCTTCGCTCACTTCAGCTTGAAATACTTGAATGTCATCCTCATCAGAATTCAAGAAAGGTCCCATTAACTTCATTGGGGTTTGATGACAGTAGGACCAGAATACCAGTCCATCTCTCTTAAACTTGAAGTATTTTAGTTACCTCTGTTTCTAACAGAATTGAGCAAAACAGACCTGGCAGAAAGTTATCAAAGCATTTTTAAACATTTGTGTATGCACATATCAAAATTCAGTAGTTAAGATTTACTTCATTGTAATTTTAAAGAAGAAAAAAGCTTTATTAATACATACAAGCTAATCTTTCATATAAGCCAATTAAAATACTGTGCTGACTGGAATCGCTGACTGTGCGAGAGGAATCCAGTGGAATTTTTCTGCGGAAATGTAACATATAGGAAGAACAGGTAAAATTTCAAGTCTGAATCCCACAGAAATTAAACAATAAGTTATGGTCAGACAACATGCAGACAGCAAAACAGCTGTGCAGTAAAATGAAGAAACAGAAAGAAACTCTATTTCCCTTACATGAGATATAAAGATAAATACTGAGAAACTTCAAGCTCTCTTGTCTCAATTCCCCTAGAAAAGGTTTTTGTAACATAGAATGAGTTTCATCTTGTTGTTTGAAAAATACTTTGAAGTATTTCTGTTGGATGATTCTGTAGAAATCTAAAGGGTGTATCTTTTGGATGGATGTATTATCTGTACAACTGGATGGATAATTATTATTTTGAGCAGACTAGTCTGGGGTTTTGTTTGTTTGCATAGTATTGTGCTCAGTCTAACTCAGATAGTGCTGCTGACTGACTGACTGACTGGCCTCTGTTGGAGTTTTTGAAGAGCTGAGGGGCAGAAAACAGAATGCACAAACACTTTACCTATTCTTTTAACTCCCCTTCCCCACCAAAATAAAAAGAAAAAATATCATGCCATTACCACAGTAGCTGTAGTTTTCCTAGTGCTAGACCTTGTAAAAGAAAAACGACAAAAAATCCAAATAATTTTCTTTATGGAGAACTCAACCCTCAGATTAAGATGTGTTTTCTTTGTTTTTCTCCTTTCAACAAACAGATGTCTACAACTGTTTGTTGGAACTGTTACTTTTAAGACTTGACATGTGGGATTTCTATAAACTTAAATAAATTTGATACTCCTCAAGAAAATATATTTCACATGTATTATAGATATGCATAAAATATCATTTTTATTAAAACTATGTGTATAGATGCATCTATTATAGCTTGAAGATAAATAGCCATGTAAATGGACCAAATTTAAGTAATTAAAATTTAACCAATATCTCATGCCCTAAATCTACAATCTTTCCTGAATATTTGTTTTAAATATTAATATTTTTTATTTGCAGAGAGCCTTGTGGGCCTGAGAACTTATGAAAAACAGAATGGACACATCCTGAAAAGTTTTCAGTCTAAAATAAAGATTGAAAAAACTGAACACTCAAGTTAGGACAAACTGCTCCATGAAGTATGGTTCCAGTTGTTCACACCACAGAGAAATGAAGCAGACATTTGAAACAGCAGTGTTTATCTAGAATTTTTCATGGATAACATATTATTTAAATATACCTTCAGAGAAAGAAATAATAAGAGATGTTTCAAGAAAATTGTGAGGCAAACTTTAAGGACTAGGATACAATAAGGACATCATAAGGAAGATTGTACAGCAGTAGTAGAGACTGTTTAATCTCACTGTCCCACAATCCCACTGTCCCCACTGTAGTGGGGGGAAAAGTTTAAAATAAAGTGAATATGAAGTAATAGAAAGGAGTTTTCTACCTGTGTAGTAACCAGAAATATAACAAATAGAATCATTGAAGTCTGATGTCTTGTATTTGAAATGTATTAGTATCTGATATAGCACAAGCTATACTTTATGATTATTCCATACCTCCACCAACATTTCAGGTGATTTTTCCCAGTTGAGACTCTGTACTATTTCAATAAGCTTGAGCTAATCACGAAACAAATAAAGGCAATCTGTCTTTAACATTTTCTTTAATTTTGAAGTAATTTCTGTGAAATAAGTATTTGAAGAACCTCTGTCAAAGTACTCCATTTGGCCTGTGATACTGTGATAGAGAGGTTGAAGTTGACAGACGCAGAGGAAGACAAGGAAACAAGTTATGATCTCATTTCCTTCACAGAACACATCAGAAAAGACAAAAGCTTTTATAAATACTATCTCTGCTTGCCTGAACCTAAAGAAAGGTTCAGATCAAAATCTGGGCACAGCTCCTGAATGGATTATATTTATTTGAATTACTCTACTCATTTTCAATATTGTTTTGAAACAAAAATTACTATGAGAAACTTGTGCAGAAATTCCTGTGTCTAAGCTTCCCAGGGGTTAAAGTTTCCACAATCTTGATCAAAACATTTAAGTGTTCAGCACTGCTGTCAGCACAATACATCAATTAAAGGTCCAAGCAGTGTCAGTTGCACTTGTTTATTTCATATGTATTATATTTATCTTTTCCTGGATTTCAAGTGCCTTCTGATCAGTTTTCTTATCCTTTGAAAACATCTGTACATAATTGTTTTAAATGAACAGAAACATACTGCAATATCTATTCAGCTGTCAGACTATCAAGGTCATACAAGGTGCAAAAATGCTTATCTATATGAGACCAGGCTGAAATCACTCCTTATGTAAGCCAAATTACTCCAATGAAAACTTCATTTTCAGTGGGGAAAATACTTGGAACTTGTAGTAGATTTTTCAGTCATCTTTTCTAAGTCCCTTGGATATTGTGTAGACAGGAATGCATGATTTAGAAGAGTCCACAGGAGAGCTGTAATTCCTTAGCTTGGAGGTTTATGCATTTTACACGAGATTTGGTACTTTGCTATGGTGATCCAAAGACTGGATCTAGTTGTATCCATCAGCTTTACACTAAATTATATAATCAGTTCTGGGACTACAAATCAGAACCAGAGACTCAATCCTTCATTTTCCCCCTCCCCTCCAGCTAAAGGTTTACAAACTAATTCCCTTTTAGATTAGATATCTGCTCAAATCTATGGGGTATATCATGTCATATATAGTATAAACATTGCAATATTTGATGGTTTCTAATTTCTTCACAGCATTTAGTTTACAAGTGGATTCTAGCACCTAAATTTATTAGGAGTTCTAAAACTGTACTTGAAGACAATACTTCTGTTTTCTCTCCAGTTTTAAAATATAAACATAATAATAAACTAGTAAAGATTAATGTACATACTAGACAACAGGTAAATCCATGTTATGGGACACACACGTTCTGAGATGCCTTTGCAATTCTAAATCTTCAGCTGCTCACACCACAGGAGTATCCTGTATGTCTCCTGAGAGTACACTGAGAATTTTCTTCAGGAGGAGTACATATATAAAGGACAACATGTACCCAATTTAATATGTACTCACAATGTGGACAGGGCATGAAACAGAAAGCTGGAGCTGGTGTTTACCAGATATCATATGAACTTTAAAAAACTTTGTTTAGATTCAGTTGACTTACTAAAACAAAGGGTAATGTCCTTTACATCTAGTGGCAGAAAATCAGAAATTCAGTGTTGGGAATCTAGACACCAAAACAGAAAGGAAAAAGGCATGAAAAGTTATAGAGATCAATTCAGATAACATTAGATTATGTTTTAATGTTGTTTAAAATTAAAGTATTAGCTAGAAGTTTGAATGTATGCTTAAACGCTAGCTAATATGGAAATGTGGGACACTCACCTGTAATAGAAAGTTTTATCACAAAATTTATTTGAATTAATCTATTTAGATTATGCGTTCATATCTATAACCATTTCAGCATGCATAAATGCGTGTTTAAAAGCTGTACAGACAAACCTAGCCAAAATAGAGGAATATTTCAAAAATTAAGAAAGCTCTTCATATAATGTGATAAAACTTAAATTGTAAATTTTTAAGTAATGTAAGTGAAGACCCGAAATCATTAATCTTTTTTTTTTCCATTATGCTTTTTTTCTAATGACCTCTTCTATCTTAAATAATTTTTATTAGCCTGTCTATAGAACAGGAATATAAGAGGTCAGACATGTTTGGAGAGCAGTAGAATTGTGCCTGCCAGGAAAGTAAATATGCATGAATAACAGCATGAAATCTTAACTTGGTTAGGTCTTCCAACTGACTCGCAAAGCCTTGAGCCACCAAAAAATAAAGTATATCTTATGTACCAAAAGGATAACACAACTTTCTTTTCAGCTTTATTAAAGTGTGAGAGTTTGTAAATTCATACATAGATTAAAAAAAGTTGTCCTGAAATAATTTAGAAGAGGCTTTTTCTGTCCTGCAAGTCTGTCCAATTTTATTTACTCTTGTAAATTCAGACTCTTATTATCCAATTTCTCACACAGAATGTTTGTTCTTAGACACGCAATCCACTTACTATATGACTTCCTAGTCATTTAAACAACTTTGAAATTGCAAACTTAATCCTGAGTCCCCTGACTTATTCTTACTGAGTTTATATTTTGACTACTCAGTTATTCACCAACTTCCATAATTTGCTACTTTATTCATACACACTGTTTATGCAGCTTTTTAGTCTCACTCACTTTTAACATGAGGGCCTAATTCCCTGCAAGCTGCATGTATCGTTCTGGATTTTGTTTATGCGCCCCTTTTAACAGAAGAACATCAAAATCAGCCACCAAATTTTGATTCAGAGACTCAAGCACACATGAAGTGTCTAAAATATTTCTTACTTCCTTTCTCACTTATGCAGGGCCTTGCATTCATCTAGCTAATTTTCAGGTCATTGTTTTCCAGATTAAAGATCCCTTTAGCATCTGATATTTTAATAAATAAGTAGCACTGAGGTAGAACACAATTCAATCACATCTCAGTCTTCTTTTAGATAAGATAAATTAAATCCTTAAGTCACTCAATCCCAATGAATCTTTACAGCTCTCAGAGAAGGCTGTAATTGCTTACTACACCTTGGACAATATTTAGATTCAACCCCAAATACACCAAAATGTGACAGTTACCCATAAAATCCAGAATTATGATGATACTCCACAATTAAGTTTCAGTGGCTCAGCTACAAGTTTCATTAAAAAAGCTTCACCTTGTTGTAGTCATAAATATTATGAAAACTCCAAATGGTGCAGCATCTTGAGAAAATGTGTATTCTTATACTATAGCTTGCATTTACTCCTAATGGCTGCATGAGAGTAAGAGCAAAACACACTAGAGAATTTTTCTCCCTCTTCTAGGCAGTTTTCTCACCACAGCTTCTTCAAATACTCAATCTCATTTAAATCCTTCTGCTCTTCTGAAGGGAGAAATGTCTCTTAGTCCAGCATGTAATAAATCCCAACCCTTTGTCTTGAATTCATAAAGAATCTGAGAACTCGATAGAGCTGCGAGGAATAGATTTAGATATATTGCGAAAAGGGATAAAGGGAGAAGCTATAAAAAGAAGTATTGTTCTTGGTTGGTTTTATACATTCGGCATTCATAATGACCCAATACAGGAAAAAACGTGACTATAGTCTCTTTCTTAGGTTACCATATTTTGTATGAGTACTGGATCATACTAGTGATCCAGTTTGAAAAGTCCAGGATTAAAGAGTCTCAAAAACTTCAAACTTTCCTGAATGGTTTTGTGAGATTAATTACTATTTTATGATAAAAATTTCAGATATCCATGACTTCCAAATACAAGACAGCAGTGCAATTGAAGGGAAAAACAGGTATCAGAATCAGGGAACAGCAGCAACAATACTGCAAGATCTTCCATTGGTATAAGGCAAGTTTCATGATTTAAAGGCATTCAAAGCCTAACTTTGGCCTGTTTTAAACCTATCTGGTCTGCCCTTACTGCATAGACAGTATAATTGTGAATAAAAATCATGGAGTCTTTCTTTTATTTTAAATCTAAGAAAAGTTGCAAAGAAAGTTAATTTGCTGGAAAAAGAGAACTATGTGGGTGTTTGCACATTGATCAGAAGACGAAAAGATGTGATAAAAATCATGGGAATTTATGTGAAAGCTTCTGCAAGAGAAATGTTATTCCACATCTAAAATAAAGCTGAGAGATAATTAAATCTCCTACTAAACTTATCAAAGATGAAAAACCAATTTTTTTAGCTTTCAAAATTGTATGACTAAACTGAATAACTGAATAAAAGATGATTAAGGCACAGTTTCACATTTTCCACTGTATTCTGGTTTCCACCCTTATACATTTTTCATATGTAAGCAGAGTTTCTTGTCATGGTTGTCTGCTCATTCACACTGAAAATAACAAAAAAATAGCATGGAAATAAACCATTTTTAAATACTTCTGTTGTATGCAGGCATTAAATAGGTGTGTTTCTGTTTTTCCTGAAGGATTTGTTTAAGGAGTAACCTAAGAGAACCACGGTTCTCTTAAGCAGTACCTTAAATTAGTTAGGGAAGCATATGGCATGCCCTCCTATTGAGGTTATACTTTTCATATAGCTTTCTGAACTATGTTTTGGCATGAAATATCTGCCCAAGGACATACAAGGTCTTTACATGAAATATGACTTGTAATATGTTATCAATAATGATTAAGAGCTGTGGATGATTAGATATTAGGCTTATCAGAGTTGGAGTTTTTTGTAATTTGGAGAAATATTTTTCTTATGTTAAACCCAAAAAGGTATAACATCTGTGCGGGGGAAGCATATATTTTTCTGAGCCAGTGTTGCTTGGAGATGAAGTATGTAGGTGAGGTAAGAAGAAGTGGAAGAAATCCAAGGCATATGAAAAAATATTCATGCTTCATATATTATATTTTTTCATGTAAGCAGTTTTACTTATCTTTCCATAGAGATGGAAGTCGGTTGCAAAGACTTTCTCTAGCAAAGCTGATGAAACACAGGAAGCATATATACAGGCACTTAAGAGCTCATTAATACTTCATTACTTAACCCCAATATTATATTGTCCGACCTTTTCTTTCTTTAAAGGAAATTTCGATGCCTCTACATCTTGCCTGCTATGCTACAGCAGCTAAATATCACGAGTGATTTTTTTTTCCTAGTTGTGATTGTGGTGGTCAGTGAAATGTTGGCCTTGAAGAGATCTTAAAAGTCTTTTCCAACGTTTTCCAAACAATTCTTTAATCTTGTGGTATGTGACTAGTTCCATCCATCCATTAAGGTTCATGTGGCAGCAAACAAAATTTTCTGCTCAATTTCCAATTAGTAGGAGTAAGGATGACACACAAATTTGTGAAGCGTTCCATATTTTTCATGACTAAGTGCTGGGTTCTTCACTTTGGACATAACAACCCCATGCATCGCTATCGACTGGGGGATGAGTGATTGGAGAATGGTGAAATGGAGAGGGATTTAGGAGTAATGATTGACAGAAAACTCAATACAAGCCAGCAGTGTGCCCAGGCGGCTAAGAAGGCCAATGGCATCCTGGCCTGTATCAGGAACAGTGTGGTCAGTCGGACCACAAAGGTTGTCCTTCCCCTGTACTCGGCGCTGGTCAGACCACATCTTGAGTACTGTGTGCAGTTCTGGTCTCCCCAGTTTAAGAAGGATGCTGAGCTGCTTGAGAGGGTCCAGAGAAGGGTGATAAGGATGGTGAAAGGACTGGAGGACAAGCCCTATGGGGAGCGGCTACAGTAGCTGGGGTTGTTCAGCCTGGAGAAGAAGAGGCTCGGAGGCGACCTGATTGCTGTTTACAACTACCTGAAGGGAGGTTGCTGCCCGGTGGGTGTGGATCTCTTTTCTCAGGCTGATGACACCAGAACAAGAGGACATGGCCTTAAGCTACACCAGGGGAGGTTTAGACTGAATGTTAGGAAGAGGTTTTTCAGAGAGAGAGTGATCGCTCATTGGAATGGTCTGCCCAGGGAGGTGGTGGAGTCACCATCCCTGGAGGTGTTTAAGAGAAGACTCAATGAGGAGCTCAGTGACATGGTCTAGTTGGTGGGAAGTTGGACTAGATGATCCTGTGGGTCCCTTCCAACTCGGAGTAGCTTGTGAGCCTGTGAGGGAACATTCCTGCTGATTGCTATAGAGAGTATCTATGAAATGGAACACATGCCAGAGTCAGTGTTTCTGCGTCTGTATTGATTTGTTAATGCCTCACTGTGCAATTTGATTAAAATAATATTTTTAATGCATCTATCAGAAACGTATATGGCAGAATATACACATTCTGTAAGGTGTTGAGCATTTTGTACAGTAATATTAATATCCTTTTAATCTTTATAGTAGAAGTTAAACAGATGTTAAAATATTTCTATTAGGTGCTCCTTATTTATTTACACAACAACTTTGAATCATAGCAGAGGCCATGCCCACAGCCAGACTATTCTTTCAGCAGTGCTTGAAAAGCAGTAGTGGCAGAAGCATTTGAGATATTGCAGAATGAGAAAGCAAGAGCTCTAGATTTCAGTTTGAAGTACTCACTTGACATTTTCATTACTCTCATGACATGAGAAGGAGCTCAACTTGTCTTTTCTAGACAGACAGAGAACAAAGTCTCAAATGCTAGTTTCAGTCAAATATTCTGAGCTATAAACAGTCAGCTTTAACTATGTGAAGAGGTGATAACATCTCCTTACATGAACACTTGGATGCTTCTGTTCAATGCTTCCGTACTATCTTACTTTGTCAATGCTTGTATATTCTACCCATTAACCTCTGTCAGAGTAAGTGAAAAGCACTGCCAGATGGCTGAACTAAAAGTGAAATTTGTATCTTCTGCTTCTTCTGTGGTGTATAAACATATAATTATACACATAGACACACCTATATTCATGCATTACATTCTTCACAATTTTTACTTAAATTTGTGCAGTTTGCTCTAAGACCTTGAGATAACTTAGTCTGGTGAGGCATCTTACACTCTGAAGTTGCTATTTGGTTTATATATTTTGCAGTTCTGTAATGCAGTAATGTAACTCTTAAATGTTTTCAGCATTCTACCTTGGGGCTTGATCCACTTGAATTGCACACAGAGCACTAACTGATATTGTTTGGTTTCATGACCACAGTCAATAATTACCATATCTTAAATACATTAATTTTAAATACAAAACGTTTTAAATACAATAAATTACAAAATTTACAATAATTACAGCAAACAACACAAACTGGCAGCATAAGCATAACCTGTATCACTTTCACAAATACTGGCTGTTGTCTTTTAGAAACTTCTAGGACAATAGTAACAGATAATTTTATTCAGTAACCGTTTTTCACTTGCAGCTGACCTTCCTCTGATGGTGGTAAAACACTGTCCCCATTTGATTTTACTTTCAATGTACTGTAACTAATAATATTTCTACACATGCACATGAATGTTTGAAAGCTGTTAATTAAATTTGAAAATTGCTGTTTTTTAGACAATTTTTACACAGAATTGATATGCTTAATGTACACCTGTGAAAGGTCAGAATTTCTTAGCAGCTGGCATAGAACTAGATTTCTTCACATGGTAGTTTCTTAAACAATGCCCTTCAGTATTGTGATTTAAATAGAGTAAGTTTTAAGCTTGAAAAAGGCAATTTGATTACTGAAGTCATTTAACCATGTTGCTGCAAAAAGACCAGACATCTCCTTCCAGTACCTCAAACTGAATGCCAAGGTATTTTCCTTAGAATAGATATCCAACCTTGCTGATGAGTTCTTCATCACGTACATCTGCTGTACTATCGTGCTGCAGTTCTTGTAAGGTAGATTAGGCTTATCATGTAAAGCACTTGGACAAAAGTCGTAACATAATAAGTGAATGTCTACTCAGCTTACCACTTCAAATTACTGGTGAAAATAAGTGCCCCCTCTGGACTTGGGCAAGTACAGTGGGCAGCCTGTCTCTGCCCACTTGAACTTGCTATTGTGGAGCATGTGCAGCGGAAATAGCAATTAGATCCTGAGCCAGCTATGAAGTAATGATACATTTCAGCAGGTTTCCTGCTTTTTCATGCAATGTTTAACTCTTCCTTCACAAGAATTCTGAATTCTGAAAGGACTGGAACATAACTAACCAGATTTTACTGGAAAAAATCATACCAATGCAAGGCTTTACTACTTATCAAGACCAAACAAACTCAAGGAGAAAAAGAATTGCATAATGGTCCAAGTAAAACTTCATAATGATCCAAGTTTTCAGTCTAGTGCAGTTGCTTTAAGAGTTCCTCTTCTCAGACAATTAACCCACAAACATTAGTACAAAGGATGAAATATCTTCCTTCCCATAGAAAAGCAGCAGTCAATCGCAGAATATCTTCTCATCATGGCATAATGCATGAAGAACTGTTTCTGGGTGCTGATAACTTTATTGAAATTGCATATAGATACATACTATGAAACACCATAGAAATAGTTTACATAATTACTATAGCAGTTAGATAAATAAAAAGGGGAAAATAAATTTTACTGTGACAAGAAAGACCACAGAGCAAAAGGCAAATAACAGACAAAAGGCAGATATACTTTCCCCTCTCAATCTGCTCCCCTCAGTCTACCTTTATTCACTTAACACATACAGTTAACACTACGGTGATTTTTCTTCCATTAATTTCAGTAACATTTTACACTTACTGGCTTAACATATGAATCTGCCCTAATATGCAGACATTTATGGACTAAGAATGTTCCTCTTCAGTTAGGACAACTAAAACCCAGGCAAGGCTGTCACATGGGAGTTAATACACAGTCTTGCTGAAGTCTATAGATGTGTTGAGAGGAACTGACTTAGGCGCACACAGCCAGATTAACTTAGGCACTAAACTAGGTTGATATAGGTGGGAGTAAAGGAGTAAAACTGGCATTATAGGGGCATGAAATTTGTCATAGAACAAAAGACAAACAGACATTCAGACTCTTCCTGCCAATATTACATGCATGGTGTGCATGTCCATCATAATGTCTCCATATGGTAAGTATTTTTCTTGGAGTTAAGTAAGTAATATTTTTGGAGTTCCACAGGTTTTCCACTCTGTGATCACACACCTTTTCTTCCTTTCAAATCAAAGTTATGTCTGCCTCTAATACTTGCATTGTCCAACTATCCGATATCAATTTCAACATTTATGATTGGCAGGTTTTCTCTCTTTTTCTTCATTGCCTCATATTCTCTTTTCTTAAGAGAAAAAAGTAGTTGGATCACTAATACCTATCAAACAGAAACAAGCTTAGGCTAATTAATCTCCTTAATAACATTAATGGGGCAAAAAACTGAATGTCCTGAATTGCATCATCCACTGAGACCCTACAAAATTGGGGCAGAGTGAGGTTGTAGATTTTGCAACTTGATTTTTCCCTTCTTTTTAGATTTGCACAACAGTTAGCCTTATTAAGAATCAAGTTGGGTTTTCAAGGTGGAGAGAGTGAGCTGAGTTTGGGTGGTTATTTTTTTTTTTAACAGAAATCTTGGGTAAGCCATGCCCTAGGGATTTATGTCTTCTTGCACAAATGTCATGGTCCAGTGGGCTAGGCTGGATGCGTGATGGTTCTTTTGCAGGATCTCAGAGGGCAAAACAAAATTCTGAGAGAGAGAGTTTAGCTTTGATCAAACAGTGAAACTTTATTAAGTGCCTGTAAAGCAGCAACGTGATAGATGAAAGAGTGAAAATAAAGAGAAAAGAGAGAAAAAAAGGGTTATAGCTAACACCAGACGAAACGGGTTCTCAAGGCATCCTTATAGACCATTGTCAATGCAGGGTGGGAGAAGCTTCCAAAGTTTCATTGTTAGGGGGCCATCTTTTACACACCTTGCCCCCTCATCTGTCCCATGGTCTCTTGCCAAGTTCTGGCTTTCTCTGCCATGTATGCCCAAGGAGCTGTTTCTGAAGCATGGTCAGAAGTGAGTGGCCTTTTGCCAGGGGTTGTGTTTTTGTGTTGCCATGAACAAATCCATCTTCCTGGACAGTGGGTTGTTATGGTTCCTTGATTCCAAAGAATAGGTACAGCATGGTTCATTCCACCCCCCCCCACATATCAGAGAAGGGCACAGCACACTCAGTATCTACACCTTGGCTTCCATAGCAACCGCATTAGCAACACCTGGCAGTAGCTGCGTCTCAGGCAGTAGGCCGCTGAAAACTCTTGTCAAGATCTTAGCATAAGTTTTCAGGGTACCTTACATTGTCCATGTCCCTGGTAAAAATGTTGAGACAATGCTCTTCTTCTGACTGACTCTTATAGCAAGGGAAGCCAAACATAGGGAACCCACATAGAAAACTATCTAAGAATTGGGATTTATAGTTATAACTACTTTACATATATTTACAGTGAAGAATACTACTTGCAAGATGATATGTAGCAAGATTACCCTTATTTGCCCTAGGTCCTTGACATAGATGATTTAGAAACTAAAAATAGACAGACACAATCTGCAGACAAAGTTTAACAATGGGAAGAAAGAAGTATAAACAAGATGTAGTCACATCTTGCTAGTTCCCATAGATGACAAACTGACCCCTGTGACTTTGAAGTGTTAAGTTAGCTAAGAAACTGTTATCTATACCTTGTTCTAAACTTCAGTATTTTTATTTTAAATCCAGTTTCACACCTCATCTTTCTGCCAGTGGCCCATTAGCAAGATAACTTTGGGCTGGGGTACTGCACTACTGTCAATGTATCTCTATTTATCATTGAAGAAAAAACTAAGAACAACAGGCACACCCAGTGCATCAACAGATTTGGAACCGCTCTTTCTTTCTAGGAATAAGTATGGTCTGTTTCTCATCTGGGGCACTCAACTGCTGATCATCTTCGTGGTTCATGTTTCAGTCATTAAATGCACCTTAGAGAAACTTCATTGCACTTCAATAGTTATTTGGAAACTCTAATTTAATAATAAAGAAATTAAAGCAGCCACAGATATGTGGTTTTTTGCCTCTCTGATGGAAAATAGTGTAAGAGGTTCCCTATTCCTTCAACAGTACAATTTGTACGTTAGGATAGCGATACGTTTCCTTAAAATCTTCTACTATGTCTTAAAAAAAAAAAAAAAAGATGGGATGAGGAACTCAGTGACACGGTCTAGATGATGGGAGGCTCAGATGGATGGAGCGTGGTGCCCATGGCTCCAGGGTTCAATCGCTGGGTGGGTGCTCGCTTAGGAGTTGGACTAGACGATCCCTGTGGGTCCCTTCTAACTCAGAATAACCTGTGACTCTATAAAAAGAAAATGTCTCTGTAGCCCTTCTAAAATAATTTTTGCCGCCTTTTATTTTTAAATGTAATTCAAAATAAACGTGCTCCCACATAGTAAAATAAAAGAATTATAACAAACACTTCTTGCAGGCTTATTTCAAACTGGAATTAAAATCTGTGCGTAGAAAAAAGCCTATTTTTGTCTTACAAAGCTTTTGAAACCCCAGAACAAACTTGTGTTCCTATATACAAGGTGTTCGTGAGTGTGCCTTATTTATACAATATTGTTATCCTGGAAAGGTCCTGGTTTAATCCCAGCATAGAAAAGTATCACAAGTCGTAGAGCAGATTGCTCTGCAACAGAAGGCAGCCTAAGAATTAATAACAGCACAACAGCAGAGGCATGAATACAAGGGTTGCAGACCCATCATACCTGAGCAAGATCAGCAGAACAAGTCCAGTCACAACAGTAAGACTAGATCAACTAGTCAGCAAGAGCTAGGCATATTCACATTCATCAGCCAGCAAAGAGGCATAAAAGACAACATATCTACAGTATAGCTCAGGCAAGGAAAAAACCTGAACTTAAATACAGCCCTTGTGTGTGGGTGGGGACCCAAGATGCAGCTAGTCAGGGCAGTTAGGGGCTGCTGATGTATATGGCAAACACATGAATAAGAGATGTAAGCAGTTAGGAAAAAGATTTAAGGGCTACTTATATAATTGAACGTAATTCATTGTTTTTGAGTGGAAGAATGTAAAGAAAAACATATATAGGTTTCTGTCATTGAAAGCTATCAGATAAACAGACAACCCACTTACGTAGTTACTACATAGTTACTTTTATGGTTTTCAGTAAACAGAATTCACAATGTTGTAAATGTCAAATGATTTTACAGATCATCAGCAACACAAGTTTTGGAAATTATACTTGTATTTAGAAATACACCTTACAAATTAAATTATTCTCCATGTATTTCTAACCCAATGTCAAAAGAGTATGGCTCATATGCCCACAGAGAATGTATTTTGCCAAGTATTGATTTACCAATATTGCATGCATACATTCTGTCATTCTATAAAACACTTGTTTATTACAGAAACAAATATCCAAAGTCTAAACAAATCAATAAATTATGTGCAATAACAAATAGGAAGTGTATATACATACACTGAACTCAACAAAATTATTGTACAAGACTCCTTTCTACCTTTTTTTTTTTTTTTTTAATACCACATGCAGCAATCTTATATTGGCAGGTCAAAAAGTCTATTAATTTTCCTGAAAATTTTGTAGTGGATTTGTGCAGGAGTTTCAGATTGCAATGCTCTAGCTCATTAAACTTTGGTGACTTACTTTAATAATCTGCTCTCATTTGCTTGTTGGTAGCTGTTTCGTCTCCCAAAGACTATTTGCTCTATATTTTGGGATGTTTAGGCTAGAAGGTGCTTGGGACACAAGAAAATGATACCCTGATATCAAGGTGTAGTTACTGGTCAAATCATTAGTCAGTGTAGTTATTTAATAAGATCAGAGTGCGTTCTCCTAATCTAAGAAAATAAAAGCATCCCAAATTTTGCATCCACTTTAACCTGTGAGCTCTAATTATCACTTCACCTGACTAGTTTGGGAAGAACCAAGGATCAAGCACATGATGTAAAAGAATTAAAGTCCAGCAAATAAAATAATCCTTCTGCATGAGGAAAAGTGATTCCTGTCCAATGCCATGTAAAAGTTATTCTCCTGCTCTACCAGTATGACATTGCTGAATTTGTGTAGCTATCAATTCAAAATTTTAGTCGAGGTAAATTTATTCATCAAAATTTATGAAAACCTCTGTTATATAATGCATAGATTTTTTTCCTTATTCTAGCACAAGTATGTATATGCATGAACACACATAGAGATCTTAATACATGTCTCCTTTCCTTCTTCTGTAATGTCTTACCAGAGGGAAAAAAAATCCTTCAAAGGTTAGTCCTGAGCTTAGAAGTTATACTACAGTTCAATTTTATATTTTACTCACTTCTGTGTATAGTCTACTGCTATGATCTTTCTTTCATCCATGCTAACTCGAAAGCAGTAATTCTGATTTTATTGCTCCTGTAACAAGCCCTTATAACTTCTCAGAAGATGATAAGCTCAGCTTTGACAGGTGTATTTGGTACTCCCTGATGGTCCTCAGACTAATAAATACATCAGATTATTTTGGTTTTTTTTGTTTTGTTTTTCCCTGAGATTGTTAGCACCTGAATTCTGCATATCTGACATGTAAAGCCAAAATACTCTCCAGTCCACCAATATGATTTCAGTCAAGCTTATTTATTTATTATTTTATCAACTGTGTCAGAAACTCTCAGGGAACCTGAGACTATGGTTTAAATTCTGTTTTGTAAATCTGAGCTGAACATCCCAAAGCAGACAACATGTGTTCTTAATATTCTGGATGTTCTGTGTTACTGTCTGCTTTGCTTGGTATATACGTACAGCTCTTTGAAAAAAATTATGACAACTTGATCATATGAAGGTTTGGCAGGCTGGCAACATAACACAACCTAAATCAATTCTGTGCACTTATATAATCTATTTATAAAGGTGCTCTATGACATTTTCCTGCATTGCTCTATGTAAAAAAAAATTCCACTAAAAATTCTGCTGTCCTCGAACTGGTGTCTTTATGATTGAAAGACTTCTATTTGGCTGCTATATGTACTCCTTTTGCCATTTTCCCTGTGGTCTATTCTATACATTTTAGCTTGCTACAAAAACTTTGCTTGCCTCTTTGATGGCTCTTACAAAAAGCAGGAAAACATTTTAGAATGAACAGCCAATTCATAGTGTAGGCCCCATAGTGCAGATGGGTAGCATTTCGTTTAGCCTTTCCTGTTCTGAAATCTGTATTTTACCTATATGAGAATCAGGCGTTCATAAATATATATGTTCGATCCTGATCTTTATTATAATTCCATACTATTATTCCATACAATTCCATAAAATTATAAATCCATACTATTTAGGCTTACTTTTTAAAATATGTGTCTGGTATACTAGAAATCTGTAATGTTTTAAAAAAACTACAGATGGCTCACTAAACAGTCCATTTCTTCTTTTTCCTGCACATAATGGACACAAACTTCTTTTATTTTATCATGCACAAATACACCTAAAAGTACATTTAGAGCACTGGCAGCTTCCTGGTATCATCACATTATTTCTATTTGTTCCTTTATCTGTAGAACTTGAGGTTTAAATGGAGGACACAAGTGACAGATGCTACAGTAGTGCAAAAGGTACCATTACAAAATCTGTCTGTCAGGCAGTGGGGAAAAAACAGGTTTGTAATGCCTGGTTTGTCTGCATTATTTACATAACCTAACAATGTGCAGAACAGCTGAGGGCAACAGGAAACTGGGGGGGTTGAAAGTGCACTGCTCACATTGCTTCCTTCAGCACATTCCACTTGTACTGATGTTCCACTTGGAACAATGAAAGCCTTTTAGAAGATTTAGTAACTGACTAGCAAAAGAAAAATATCAAAACATGCTAGAGACATGAGAAGACAACCATCCAAGGAGAAAGTGCAAAGATGTCTTTTATATGCTGTCCTGCTAGACAGTGAAGGCTCACCACCCTCTGTCATGTGTTCATGAAGAGACCTGGTATTTCTCTTATGAGATCAAATGATTCTGATAGCTGCAAAATGTTTTATATCTAACTTGAAACAAGTAACTCCTTTGACAGGTCCACTGGTAGTTCATGTAATGTAGTCATCAATCTGGAATGAATTCTTTAACCAAATGTTTAAATAAAGAAGATGGGCTTAATCCTGCATGGTTTTTAGTAGCAGTAATTCCTTCAATTTCAGACGTGTCTCCTTTGCCTCTGGTAATTGTGCAGATAGTCAAGACAGCAGGAAAAAGTCTTTTCTCTTAAGTATGAAACAAACAAAAGGTGGTTGATTGTAAGTAATTTTATTTTTTTTTTATTAAGTGACTATGGGTAGTTATGGAATCCTCCTTTGAAAGAACTTATTTACCTGAACGACTTTTGATTAACAGTTTAGCCTAGTAATTTTGTGGTGGCAAGGACCAACTATTTTATGTGTCATTATTATTAGTTATTAAGTAAATTGAAGCATTTTTCCTTTTTTAAAAAATAGAAAAGCAGCATACAATATGCAGGACTATATAGACTTTTGAGTTATGATAAAATCAGTGTGAATTTTGAAGTCCAGATTTAAATCTATACCTCTAAGCAGAAGGGGATTTGGATTAGGCCTACTTACTTAAAAAATCTTCTTCCTCTGGTTATGGTTGCACTTAGTGTTTAATATGTAAATGCACCTTATATTTTTTGGAAATGGGAAGAAATTATGGCTAGATTCAATAACTAACACAAGTATTCAATCTGGCTACTCCATTGCCTTTTGGAAACTCTGCCTGTGTGGCAGGTTCTATAGCGACCAGTATAAGGTACATGGGAATGAGATTCCTAAGAGATGGAGTTGTCTAAACTCTGTATTCACAAATAATCTGAAATATGCTGAGACACAGAATGTCAGACTTCAGAAGACTCCACCCTCCACCGCTGAGTAACAGTGTGGAAAACTCTCCCAAAGAAATGAGAAAGGCTAAGGCTCAGAGGTGACCTCATTGCTGTTTACAACTACCTGAGGGGAGGTTGCAGCCAGGTGGGTGTGAATCTCTTCTCTCAGGCAGACAACATCAGAACAAGAGGACATGGCCTTAAGCTACACATGGGGAGGTTTAGACTGGATGTTAGGAAGAGGTTTTTCACAGAGAGAGTGATCTCTCATTGGAATGGTCTGCCCAGGGAGGTGGTGGAATCGCCATCCCTGGAGGTGTTTAAGAGAAGACTCGATGAGGAGCTCAGTGACATGGTCTAGATGGTGGGAGGCTTGGATGGATGGAGCGTGGTGCCCATGGTTCCATGCTTGTGGGCCTGATCCCCGGGTGGGCATTCACTTGGGAGTTGGACTAGATGATCCTGTGTGTCCCTTCCAACTCAGAATAATCTGTGAACCTTTTATGTTTTTAAATCATTTAGTGTCATGAGTGAGAAGTAGTGCATGTGAAATATGAATGGCCAAAGTATTAAAGTTTTTGTAACATAAAACCCTCTATAGTTGCACTTAGATCTCATTAATTTTTTTTTAGTGATTGTGACCAATTTTGACTTGCATATCTTCAGCACAGTTGCAGTGACTTTGTCTTATTTGATCTACTATACTATGCAAACAAACCCATGAAATCACAAGACTGAATAAAGGAAATTAAATATTAAGCTCTGGACATGACTGAAAGCATATAATATGAGTCTTTGCCTTCATTCTAAAATATCAAAAGCTTTAATTTAGTTTGGTTTATGGATGGAGTCATGATAAAATAAAAATGCAAACAAACAACAAAAACTTATCTCACTTTTCTACATTTTCTTCCTTGATGCTCCTGCTGTGGCTACTTTCACATTTGTAATTTTTAATTGTTTGTAGATTAGAAAACATGATTTTTCTACCACTTCTTTTTCCACTCTACATGTGTAGCCAAACAAATTTATAACCATATAAAATTCAAAACTAGCAAATCATATATTTTATCTGTATTTTATTTGTTAGCTTTCCACCTAAACATCTAATAGACTGTTTCTCTGAACACTACAGACTTTAAAAGTAATGCACAAAAAATGTTTAGGAATCTTTTGATTCATTTATTTTTTCCCAGTATTTTCCCCATCATTTTAGGACCACCTTCCTTAACTTTCCTGTTACTATTTGCTTATGTGTAATTATGTTATTATTCAATGTAGCTAATTATATGTAGCTAATTATTTATCTCACCCTCACGTATATAAGTGGCATTCAAAAGCAGGGAAACTAGAAAATTAATCTCTTTATGCCTTCTTGGTTATTACAGACTTTTTCATGTTTGGTTTACTTGAATTTCTACTGTAATCAATCTGATGATGCATATGAATTACCCATTGGAGAAAAATAAATAGTTTCCTTTGAAGAATTTCTTTATTTTTCCAATTTAAACCACAGTTGATGTGTCCAAGTTAATTTTTCTCCCTTTACAATAAGATCTCAAATGCCACTATAGAATGCTATAGTGGCATTCTATAGCATCAAGCCGACACATCTGCAGTAAGGCACTATGAACAATAATACATTTATATCTGGATACTTCCAGCTGACAGATCAAGGAAATGGAATCAGTACTTGTCCTACTCTGGATCTCTATTTTCTCTTTATCCTCTTTTGAAAACACTGTCAATTGAGAAATCTATAATTGTTGATTTAAGTGCAGGGTAGACCTCTTCTTCCAGGCTGACCACACCAGAACGAGAGGGCACAGCCTCAAGCTACGCCAGGGGAGGTTCAATCTTAACGTTAGGAAGCAGTTTTTCACAGAGAGAGTAATTGCATATTGGAATGGTCTGCCCAGGGAGGTGGTGGGGTCGCCATCCCTGGAAGTGTTTAAGAGAAGACTGGACGAGGAGCTTAGTGACATGGTCTAGCTAGGGGGTGTAGGGCTGGATGATCCTGGGCCCCTTCCGGCTCAGAGTGGCCTGCTAGACTGTGAGGGATCTAGGTTGGTGTTACGCTCTGGGATGTGCTCTCGGTCTCTGTACGGGTGTTAGGTGGTGAGTTGGACTAGATGATCCTTGTGGGTCCCTTCCAACACATAATATTCTGTGATTCTGTGATTCTGTAAATAAATGTAAAATCTTTAGCTCAGCAACTCTAGTCTCCTTTCTGCTCAGTTTTGTACATATGCCCTGAGTTTCACAGAATAACCAGTTCTAAACCTCAAAGGAAAACTCCAACATAATCAATTTATTCCATCAAATGATTTAGCTAAACCATGCTAAACATTCTTAATTTAGCACGAAAACACAGGCTGCATTTACTGCCTTTAAAACAGGGCTTGTTTCCTTTTAATGAACTTTTAGACTGTCTTTCACTTACAATAAAACTTCAAGCCAGAAGGAAAAAGTGTAATCTTTTTCAAAAGAAATAGTTGTATTAAATTTGCATTTGACTGCTCAGGGTTTTATCTAGTAAAAGTTCAAGGATATTCAGACAGCATTTCCTGTAAATATATGACATCCATTTAGAGAAAAACCTTTCCTTCTCCAAAACTTATTTGGCTTCTAAAGAAAAAAAAAAGAAGCAGCTTCTTCTGTTAAAGAAGCCATGGCACAAAGCTGACATAAAGCTTGCAGATCCTCATTTCATAGAATCACAGAATCACAGATACTACGAGTTGGAAGAGACCCACAAGGATCATCTAGTCCAATTCCCCAGCCAATGCCCATACAAAGACCGAACCCACACCCCAGGGCTGAGAACATAAACCTAGTTCCCTTACTGGCTCACAGGCCCCTCCAAGCCGGAAGGGACCCACAGGACCATTCAGCCCAACACCCCCCAGCTAGACCATGTCACTAAGCTCCTCATCCAGTCTTCTCTTAAACACCTCCAGGGA
>WEKX01026553.1:8915-30609 GCA_013390025.1 Pitta sordida | reverse complement strand
CTGAGCTGGTCCATCCAACTAATTCCTAACCCAGCATAAACTGTTTCCATCCAGTCCACGTTCTATGAGTTTCTTCTGAAGCTTATTATGGAAACCATGTCAAAGGCTTTGCTAAGGTCCATACACAACATCCACAGCCTTTTTTTCATCAACCAGGTGAGTCACCAGATCATAAAAGGAGATTAGGTTGGTCAGGCAAGACCTGCCTCTCCGAAATCCATGCTGACTAGTTCTAATGTCATGGTCATTTTGCAGTTGCTGCATAATAGCACACAAGACCATCCGTTCCATGACTTTGCATGGGTCTGAGGTCAGACTGACCTTTCCTACCCTTCTTGTAGATGGGTGTCACATTAGCCAATTTCCAGTCTTGTGGTACATCATCAGTAAGCCAAGACTGTTGATAAATTATGGTGAGTGGCTTGGAGAGGTAATCTGCTAGTTCTTTCATCACCCTCGGATGGATCCCATCTGGTCCCATGGACTTATGAGGGTCCAAGTCACCCAGCAAGTCTCTGACTACCTCCTCTTGGATTACAGGGGGGTTATACTGCACCCCAACTCCTTCAATCAGCCTACTAGTCCAGTTGTCCTGCAGTCAGTCTGTCTTACTGTTAAAACAGAGGCAAAGAAGGTATTAAGTATTTCTGCCTTTCTCTCATCTCTGCTTACTATATTACGCTCTGCATCCAATAAGGAGTGAAAGTTGTTGCAGCCTCTCTTTTTACTGTTGATGTAATGATTTGACTCTCAGCATTAAGAGATTTTTACACTCTCTCTTGCTCTCTTCCTCTTCTTCAGCAATCGACTTGCATCCAGCCAGTCACATTCTTACAGTCTGTTCCTGGCTAGACATCACACAGGCAGAGATGTGCAATGCAGGGCATGCATTTTCCTTTTGAAATAGGTAAATGAGGTCATACAACTGACTAGTCTTTTTACATTCAGAAAACTACTTAGTGTTTTTTTCATTCTCATCACACTTGTTCATGAAAATTATAATAGTTGACGAATAGTCCACTATTATTTAAGACAGCAAATATTTTTTTTCAATGAAAATAAACTCCTACAATTTCCAAATTGTCATAAATCAATATATCTGGGCATGAACGAAAAGCTCTGGAACTTAGAATTACATTTTTTCACACATGTATCTACAAAGAAATTGATAGTTTCACACTTTCTAATTACTCATTCTTTATATATACATATATAGATANTATGAGTTGGAAGGGACCCACAAGGACCATCTAGTCCAATATAGAATTATTCTTGGTAAACTGCATGTTTATGGATTTTGATTTAATTAAATACAGTGATTCCCTGGAATTAGCTGGGGGTTGGATCTGGGCATGTCCCGTGAGTTATGAAATCTATGAAGATACTGAACCCATGAACAATTAACTACTCCCCACCTGTAGCCACTCATCCTCCACTAATAAGGTCTGGAGGGGCGGTCCTAGAAGTGTGACTCGCACTGTAGCACCTCATTAAAGCAGAGGAAGTGCCCTTTGGTGCTTCCTGGCCATGAAATCTGGGGTCTGGGACATTCTGCGCATGTGCACAGTCTCACAACTCACTGAAAATCCAACTGCAATTAATTGAATATGCAGATATGCGAGCTGCGAACATGGGGGGGATCAGTGTACTATAAACTCCTTTGTCAGCATAATATCACGTGGAAATCAATTCCACAGGTTCTTTAGTAATTTTTTGAAAACTGGTTTGAAAGTATATCAAAAGATTATTTATATTCTTTAGGCTCTTCACAGATTCTTTGTCTTTCACTTAATTAATTACACTTTTGAATAAACAAAATTTATCATTAGTATTGATAATTGAAAAATTATTTCACATGATTTTCCTAATGTCCTCAGAAATCCACCTTCTTACTCCTTTCATCGTAACAGATAAAAAAAATATAATATAAAATATAATATAATGACCTGCTATATATTTATATCAGTGAATTAAAATACACCAACAATCAAGACTTTCAAAATCTGATCCTAATTCTTAATATTCCTTCCTTTTATTCTTCCTTTACAAGTCAGTGTTGTGTGGTCAGCAGAATTGTTATTGAACTCTCACACTTAACCTGATGGGTTTTTTTTCTCAGATTGCCACAATAGTGAGCGATGCTCACCTTTTTTAATCAATACCCGAGGAGCAATAATAAAATTACCTAAAAGCATGATGAATGTTTGAGTGTTTTGTGTGACAGGCCAAAGTTAATAAACTAGAGTTCTTTGTGCTATCAGCTTAGACCAACCTGTTCAGGCTGGCTGATACTTTTAAGGTGGTTACTCAGCCCTACAATATCCATAGCAGATGCTATTTCAAAACTGAGATGAATAAATTAAGATGTAGCACATTAATATTTCCAAATATGGTCAACTTAAAAGTAAACACAGAAAGTTCAAAATTTTATGGCCCTGATATGGAGAAACTCTGGGATGGATTGTTTCTTTTCCACCAACTAAAATTACAGAGTGGGAATTTTCATCAAAATATTAAAAGTTACCAAGTTTTATATAGTAACAACATAATCTGAACTGGAGGTATTACACTTTTGTGGCAAACTGCAAGTAGAAAACCATTAAACAGATTCCAAATTGAGCCATTACTTCTGCCTTCTTTACTGGATTGTTTCTCTTAATGACTGTGCTTTCTGCACAGCAATATCTAGGACCACTTATATCTAATTAATAGTAGAGGTAGTTAGCTTGGGACATGTTATAAACTACCCCTCTTAAAGGAAAGAAAGACAATGTAAAAATCTATTAAAGTAAACCAGAAATCTGAGTATTGAGTAGAGGGACTGAAGAGAGAGAATTAGAAGGACTTCAGGCTTGTTTGTTTGATGATGGTACTCGGTCAGGTTTTTCCAGCTTAAAGACAAATTTTTAGTTTTTCATTTTTGTTAACTTCCAGGCCTCAATAAGAACAAAAATCTGATAACTAAACATCTTCAACAGTCAAAAACTAAGGACTACCTCTGCATTAATTTGATGCAAGGCTTGATTTTCCTCTGAAGCTGATGAAGCTCTTTCAGTTGCTGAGGGATGGCACAGAGTGGGCACTGCTGAGCTGGGAGGCTTTTGGGCTTCTGGGTTCCGGTTTCAGAGCCCAGAAGCCCTTAGAATTGCTGAGGGGCAGCACAGAGCGGACCCTGCTGAGCTGGGAGGATTCCAGGCTTCCGGCTTCTGGCTATTTAAAGGTATTAAACTCCTGGGAGCACAGCAAACAGAAGTAGACCAACAGGGTCGTTGAGAAGTTTAGAGGCAGTTAGCATGGCAGTTTGCACAGGCAGGTTGTGCAGACAGTGTTGACAACGTCATCTTGGAAACTGGTGCTACTGCTCTGAGTTCTCTTTATCCTCTCACTCCTCCTGTTAGAAATGTCAGTTAGGAAACTCAAAGATGTGAGAAAAAGATGTGCAATGACGCAAACACCGTCAGCCCTTTACAGAGATGCGTCTGTCCAGACTACTGGCGGTAGTGAATGCAGGGGTCTTCTGATAGAATCAGATGACAATGGTAAGAATGTGTGCATTCAATGTGAGCAGATAAATGACCTGCTCCTTAAGGTCGCAGACCTTATCTAAAAGGAAGCTGTAGTCAGGTGGGGGCTGGTCTTTTCTCCTTGGTCTCTGGGGACAGGATGAGAGGTCATAGTCTTAAGCTTCAGCAGGGAAAGTTTAGACTTGATATTAGGAAAAGGCTTTTTACTGAAAGAGTGATCTGGATTTGGAATGGGTTGCCCACAGAGGTGGTTGACTGGCCAAGCCTGGAGGTGTTTAAGGGTAGGCTGGATGAGGTGTTGAGTGATATGATCTAGTTGTAGATGATAGGTTAGTTGGATTATAGGTTGGACTAGATGGTCTTCATGGTCCTTTCCAGCCTTATCTGTACTGTGATACTGTGAAGTTGGCGATCCGAATAATTGATCGTGAAATTTCTATCCTTCTCTCTTTTTCTCATCTTAACAATTGTACTAATCTAAGATTTGTTCCACTGAAACTTACAAAGTTCTTTAAAATAGCACCACCACTAGAAACTTTATTAATGCATGGTCCAGAGTGCGTAAGGTAAAAAAAATGTTGTAAAAATATATTATAAAAAAATCTAACTGGGAGTTTTAGATTCTCTGTCCAGCTGTACCAATAAATCACTACAAGAGTTTCACAATTTTTTTGGGTTACAGTCCGTCACGGTANATGGCAGTTTGCACAGGCAGGTTGTGCAGACAGTGTTGACAACGTCATCTTGGAAACTGGTGCTACTGCTCTGAGTTCTCTTTATCCTCTCACTCCTCCTGTTAGAAATGTCAGTTAGGAAACTCAAAGATGTGAGAAAAAGATGTGCAATGACGCAAACACCGTCAGCCCTTTANCTCCTCGTCCAGTCTTCTCTTAAACACCTCCAGGGATGGTGACTCCACCACCTCCCTGGGCAGCCCATTCCAATATGCAATTACTCTCTCTGTGAAAACAGGGAAAGCTTTCAAAGTTTCTGTTGTTAGGGGTCATCTTTAATACACTTTGCCCCCCATCATTTGTCCCATGGATCCTTTTGCCAAGCTCTGCCTTTCCCTGCCATGCAAACAATGCCCAAGACGTGGTTAAGGCCAGAAGCTAGTGGCGCATTGCCCAAAGAGGGGTGACCAAGGTATGGTCAGGGTTAGAAGCGAGTGGTCTTCTGCCAGGGGGTGTATCAGCAGGTTGTTACGGTTCCTTGATTCTTGGAGAATAGGTACAGCATGGGTTATTTCATTCCTCCATCTCAGAGAATGGTACAGCGCGCTGGGCACCACACCACTCATTGTTCTGAGGTATTTTCACCTTAATTTTCTATAGGAACCACACTCCAGTCACAGTCCAGGGAGCAGCACTTTGGTAGGTAGGCTGATAAAGATCTTAGATTAAGTTTTCAGTGTACCTTGCATTGTCCAAATCCCTGATGCCAATGTTGAGACAATATTCTTCTTCTTTGACCTGCTCTTACACAGTCTCCCTCAACAAATGTTACGTAATGATTGTTTACAGATTAACTTCTAGTTCAAGTGAATCTGTAGACATTTATGTAATCAGCAGAGGTACATGAGTGCACCATAAAGATTCATTCAGCCTCCTTGAAATATGGATATGCATTCCTATGTAGTAAGAAATCGTCACTACAGTTTCTTGGTCTTCTATCTTAAGTATTTATATTGATCACCCACCCAAAAGTTATCACAGAATCACAGAATATGCTGAATTGGAAGGGACCCACAAGGATCATCATGGCAAATGCCTGGCCTTGTACAGGATCATTCCCAAGAGACACATGATGTGCCCAAGGGTATTGTCAAAACACTTCTTGAACTCTGTTGGGCTGGGTACTTCCTTGGGGAACCTGTTCCTGTGTCCAGCCACCCTCTGGTTAAAGAACCTCTTTTTAATATCCAACTTAAACCTCTCCTGACACAATTTCAGGCCTAATTGTATCCATAAGCATATAATGCCTTTACTTTCATCCATCAAAAAGGAGGCAAAATTAAGCATAAGTAAGATTAGTATTCACTTCTGAAATATTTGGAAATAAATAAAAGTGCATTATGAATTCCAAAGCCTTCAGCCTTTCTTTGTGAAAGAAGAACTGAGGTGCCTACCTATTTCAGAATCTGTTCTGTCATATAACTTGCACTTCTTATTTCTTTACTTCAGAATTTAATTACTAAAATTTCTAATTCATGTGGCCTGGGGTATCCCTAGATGACAACAAGTTTATTGCTTTTTGGAAACACTGTATCTTTGAGGTTGCCTAAGTTTCTCTCCTTCTAAAATGTGTTCCTGTAAATTTTCATCTTGCCTGTTCTTTTGAACTGAACATAACAGAACATATTCTACAAGTAGTTGCAGTTTAAAGGGGCAAGCAGTACGTTATTTGCTGTAGCTGTTGGGACTTTGTCATGGGTTTGGTGTTAGAGGTTTTGTTTTACGTGTTTACAAAGAAAGAAAAATGTTAGTCGTTTTCTTTTCTTTCCATCTCCCCTCCCCCCAGGTACACATATGTACCTGTTTTTTTCCTTTGTGAGGTTTCTTTTTTCATTTTCTCCCAAGATGGGGGTGAGGCGGAGGGCATGGTGGCACAGCTTTCCCCGCAGCTTTTCCCCCCCCGGCCCCTCTCACCGCCGCAGGAGTGGTGCCGACAGCGTGGAGGTAGCATGGCTGCCTAGTTCCCCATAGGGGCCAGGGTGGGGGCAGCCATGTGGGGGTCCGGAGGTCACCTTGATGCTGATATAAAACACTGGTTCTTCCGGAGAGCAGACGGGATTCACAGCTCCAAAGTCTCATCCCATTGGACACAGAGTCACTACCGGGGGAGGAACTAAAAGGGTTTTAAAAGCTGCAGCGGGAAGCAGCCTGGTCTCTCTCTCGCTCTCGCCAGAATTGCCACTGCTCAGCTGCTCCAATGGCATCCTGGCCTGCATCAGGAACAGTGTGGTCAGTCTGTCCAGGGAGGTTGTCCTTCCCCTGTACACAGCGATGGTCAGACCTCATCTTGAGTACTGTGTGCAGTNAAATTTTCATCTTGCCTGTTCTTTTGAACTGAACATAACAGAACATATTCTACAAGTAGTTGCAGTTTAAAGGGGCAAGCAGTACGTTATTTGCTGTAGCTGTTGGGACTTTGTCATGGGTTTGGTGTTAGAGGTTTTGTTTTACGTGTTTACAAAGAAAGAAAAATGTTAGTCGTTTTCTTTTCTTTCCATCTCCCCTCCCCCCAGGTACACATATGTACCTGTTTTTTTCCTTNCTGCACCCTCTCAAGCAGCTCAGCATCCCTTTTAAACTGGGGAGCCCAGAACTGCGCTCTGGGATGTGCTCTCGGTCTCTGTACGGGTGTTAGATGGTGAGTTGGACTAGATGATCCTTGTGGGTCCCTTCCAACTCATAATATTCTGTGATTCTGTGTGATTCCTGCATCCCGCGGCTGCATTCTCCCAGCTGCTCCTGCGTCCTGCAGCCGCCTTCTCTCCGCTGCATCATCTGTCGCTTCTCCCTAAAGTCCCTCCCTGACTTTAGCCAGACCTTGCTATCATTTTCATCCATGTTTTGCCATTTTTTGGACTTTATTTTTGGGTATTGTTACTTCATTGAGGGATACTCTGTTTGTGTGGGTGGTTTTGAGGGGTGGTTGGGGTATTTCCCTGTTGTTTGCCAATGTTAGTTTGACTCATATACATACCTTTTTTCATACATTCCAATATACATATATATAAAAAAATATATCTATTGCATATATATATATATATTCCTCTCATTAAGGTTGGTGCTTTCTCTTAACGGTCTGTAGCCCATTTTTCTTTGAAAACAACCCCAACAGTGTCCAAACCAGGACAGACTTATGTCCACATCTATAACCAAAATCAATACTCATTCTTATCTATTCCTCTTTCCAAAGATCTCTTTATTTATAGGTGATAAAATTTGGCACTAGGTTTAAAAGGCTCTGAATCTCAAACTTAATTAAAGCATATGTTTATCACCAAACATAACAAGCCATAAATTATATAGATGTTTCAGTTTATTTTGCACTACAAACATGTCGCTTTGATCGATATGGATTTGGCTTTTCTGGTGTACTGGAACAGTCTTGAAAGGGACAGCTCACATTTTTTTTTTCAGTACAACAGTAGGAAAAGTTGATGAATAATTGTCAAACATGATTGACTGGGAGGAGATTTTCAAAGGCACAGGTGCCTAATGCCTATTAGCTATCACTGGAATGTATGTGCCTGGCTCCTGTTCGTGTCTTTGAAAGTCTCCTTCCTAGATATATTAAAAGTCTTAGACAGAGTTATTTATCTGAATTGGAAGTGACATTCCATATGTTTAAAAGGGGCTGAAATTTATGGAAAATAAAAAGGAACTGAGGAGCAATTTTATCAGTTAGAAAAGTTAGAAATTCTGCTAGAGATGTAGAAAATCTTGCAGCAGGGAATTCCTTTTGAAATTCAGAAAATTTCATTTTTTTCATTTCAGAAAAATTCATTTTGAAATTCAGAAATTCAGAAAAGGATGTAATAAGACATACATGGAAAATACGGCTTATAGGGAAAAACTTAGGGTCTAAATCAGTATGTAGAATAGCTAATAAAACATTTTTTTCACTTCTGTTAATCTGGAACTAGATTTTAAGAAAATTGAATAAGGTAAATAAAATTTCAGACTAACTAAAGATGAAAACTGAAGAGGAAAACAGTAAATTTTAACTTCTTCAGAATCATTTTATTATTTCTTTTTTTAATTTGAGGATGGTAGGATATTATTCTGGAGCGATATAAATTCCTTCTTCTGTGAGTGTTGAGTAAATAGATTGTACTTTAAAAAAATTAAGCAATTTATAGAATATGTCTATAGAGTGACAGTAAACAAATGTTAACTAACTTGTTTAAATGCAAGTGGAATTACAGCACAAGACCTAGAATGGCCATTTTATCATCGTAATCACTCATTGTTTTATCTTTCCTTTTATTTATCATTTTATCGCTATAAATGGCTGCAAACATGATGGCCTTTAATTTTGTATAGATGGGTTTTTTAATGGATGTATCTTAATAGATGTCAGCTTTGCATTAGTGATGGCGGATTTCATTCACCTTAGATCCTAACATAGTTTAGTGTATGTAAAAGGTTTTGATCAGGATACGTATTTGATAAATGCTCCCCATGGAAACTGCACAGCCCCTTTGGAAGTCCCACCAAACTAAGTGTGAATCTGACAGATTACTATTTGACAATGATCAGGAAAATTAGAAACACTTCATAAATATATATCTTGCTGATTGAATGCAATGAAAGCAAGCCCCATTTAAATGTCAAGGAATTTGGTGTTTTACCTTAATCTCTGTATATCTTTCTTCACCGGATCTCTCTGGACACAGATCGGAGTTGATTTTTGTTCATAAATATATTGAGAAGTGACTAACCAAGTGATAGCAGAATTTTGGTGGGTTTTTTAACTATATTTTCATCTCAATTCAGAAAGTTTTAGCCAATGAGCCAAAACAAAAAACAGTTTGATGTGATTTAGTGATTGCAAACAGAAAAACAGACTGTATTGCAGGACTAATCCGTTGAATAGCAATTATTGGAAAATTATTTAAATTGTAATGTATTTATGGCTGTTTAGATAAAAGAGATACGTTTATGGAACTTGGATTATGTTCACAGGTTCACAGGTTATTCTGAGTTGGAAGGGACCCACAGGATCATCTAGTCGAACTCCCAAGTGAACGCCCACCCGGGGATCAGGCCCACAAGCGCGGAACCATGGGCACCACGCTCCATCCATCTAAGCCTCCCACCATCTAGACCATGTCACTGAGCTCCTCATTGAGTCTTCTCTTAAACACATGTATAGAATGTCAAAAGGAATCTGATCAGAGTACTGCACTCTGGCTCTGACAGTGAAGAATATCCTCCCTGGTCTTCAAATTCCCAGAGCATATCTATTCTATCCACTCCTGAAATCATCAGAAAACACTTAATTCCCTCTTGGCCTTGGACCTTCTTCTTTTTCTATGTAAAGCAACAATATAGTGGTTTTTTTATGAGGAGCATCTCACAAAACACTCTTTTGTTGGGCTATCTCCAATGGTATGTTGCATAAGCTAAAGAAGAAAAACTCAGCTTTTCAAGCAGGTTTTTGTTACACAAAGTGGTTCCGAATCTACATGTGAAGCCTTTCCAGCTCTCTTCTATGACCCTTAATGATAAGGTTTAAGTCAACCGCTTATCCAGAGAAATAAAACCAAAGAAAGTGGCTGAATAAGTTTAATATCTTTACCTTGATGCTTTGATACAGAGTTTGCATAGTAAAAAAGAAAAATGTTGTTGAGGATAGTACGGTGAAACTAAAATCTGACTAATCTTTAATTGAAATAATTGCTAACACTGCTATTGATTGAAAATGAACAGCATTCAATAGTAGCATAGGCTCTGAAGGCCTTTCCTGAATTTATTTGCTTTGGCATTCTGAAGAAGATAAGCATTTGAATACTCAAGACATTTGGCCTCTAGGGGATAAATCTCCTCTTTGCTCTGCTCGCATGTTCTTCCTAGATCCTGATTAGAAACCAGCCAAAGGACATTTTTCTTTATACAACGTGTGGCTAAAAGTGGAGCATTCTGCCTCAGGAGGTTATGGGTAAAAGTTAATAAGGGTTCGAAATACCATTGGTTAAAGTAGTGGAATTCAAAGGAGAGCAACTGAATCAAAAACGAAACTGCACTTTGCTCTGAGAGTCCTTTAACCACAGATTGCTGGCATCTGTTGTAGCACTGTGGAAAAGATATGTATTTGCTTGTCCTGTTTTTAGTCTTATAAAAACATCTTCTATTGTCCATTTTAGGAGACAAATCTCAAATTATCTTTTCCCTGCTGGTTCATCTGCCCTAATGTTTTTTACAAGGCACAGAACAAAAATGCTCTTAACTATTGCCAAGATGTCACCTTTGACATATAGTAGTGGAGGGGGTGTGGGTGCCAGACAAACTACCTTAACTTACAGGATGAAACCTGCAGAGTCAGCAGGCTTTTATCCCTTCCCTCCCACTCTGTTTCCTCTACATCTACTAATAAGCATATAAAAAACCTCTTCAAACAACACTGCATAAACTCTGATTTATCTGCCCTGTGGGCAGGATAGATGTATACTTAATTCCTAAACATCTATAGATGACCTGCTACCATTAGCAAGCAGCTATTGAGAAGGGGGAAAATAGATGGCAAAGGCTTGCCTCAAGTCACTTTTTCATCCTGTACTTCTAAATGTTTTGACTTTGCAAAAAAAATTTGATTATAAATCTGTGCTATTTATATGCAGAACTTAAACATGCCAATAACAAATAGCTGTCTGTGAAAACAGTAGATGACCCCTTAATACAAATACCGCATGAAGGGTACTTAGTTTTATAGATGATTTGTTAGGTGAGAGGATAAAAGCACTGCATGGGATTTCTTAGTGATTTGAATTTCCAACAATATGTGGAAAGACATAGGGATGTCCTTTTAGGAGAGGTGAAAGAGCTTGGTATCCCTTTGTATTCCTAATGGCTCTTAGTTTAAACTGACCTGGATCTACAGAAATAAGACTAAATGTACCAGTAGGTATGTGGCCCCAAATTTGATTATTGTTTTTCTCTTGGCATTTCTCTGAGCCGTATGATCACTTCCTCCATCACCAGAATCACTACAAGGTGACTCACTGAAAATATATTGTTATTTTCTGACATACTATCCAGGTCCCGAATAACTAATCCTGGTGTAAAATTCTTGAATAATTATTTAGGTATATAGCACGTCCTGCCTTAGAACATAAACTGAATTGGAACATTCATTCTCTCCACTTGCTTGTTGACATTATCTATCTAATGGCTCTCAGACTGTTTCACTGCAAAGAGTAAAACTAGAAAATTCCTGAATGTTGAGACTGAGACAATAACTATACCTCAGAGAAAATCTATTTAATGTATTTTCCTAACCTCTATCATGCAGTATACCACCACTTACACACAATAATTCCTCCTAAAAAAATAAAATAAAAAACATGTATTAGAAAGTCTAATATTAGTGGAGACTTTTACAAGTGACCAACGGTGATTAAAAAATTGATTGTAAGCCAGAAGTACACGCTAACATTGGGGAAAATTACAGTATGGGATTAGTGTAGGAAAGACAGAAAAAGATTTAAAGGAATAGTCTCACTTTCAAATACTAAGTAACAGGGAATATGCTGCATTAAAATCTCAGTTTTGCTGAACACTGTGGTGACACAAAAGTTATAAAGTTTTTCTGTGGCTGTGCAAGAGTGTTTCTTCATGTCTGGAAGACAATACATGGAATTCTCTTAATGCATGGAAGCATTCTAGTTGATAAACAAAAAGCCTAATAAATATGATATTATGTATTTGTATACAACATTTAATATTTTATATTGTGAAGAATTTTCAGTTAATTTATAAAGAAAATATGCCACATTCCACAGCATCTCAAAACTGCGCTAGAAGAATTAGCAGGTTCCCCTGTGAGGGGGAACAAGTCATTTCAGAACAACACTACAGATAAGGAGGGACGAAGCTGATTAAGATTTATCACTTTCAAATAGAAGATGAAGAATTATATCATAGAGATATATAGAAAAAGAAAGGTGTAGCTAAGGTGAACAAGGGAAATCATTCACTCTCACAATATGAAAAGTAGGGAACACAAACTGACATTACTTGACAGTAAGAAGTTTTTCTTTCACATGCATGCATAACTAAACTGTGGAACTCATTGAGTAAATAATTTGGTTTCTTGTATTACAAAAAAAATAATTAAAATTTTGATAATTTTATCAAAACCAGTCCCAGCTTGGGCTATATTAAATAGAATGATCCAGCTACAACCTTCCTATACAAAAGTTCTCTAAAACTAAAATCTCTACAGACTGGGAGTTTACGCCATAGAAATACAGTGAATCCTCTCTGTATCGCGACTTCCCCTTCACGACCTCGCGCATTTGCGATGTGAATTTATCGCAGTTTTGATTCCACCATTTGCGAATTTATGCCGTTCGCGCATGCGTATTGCCTCTGCTCCACCGAGAGGCAGTGCCGGAGCTCCCTGTGGGGCGGCGCTGGCCCGGCCGCACAGGGA
Source organism: Pitta sordida (assembly GCA_013390025.1). NCBI lineage: Eukaryota > Metazoa > Chordata > Aves > Passeriformes > Pittidae > Pitta > Pitta sordida. Next base: position 17,920 of record WEKX01026553.1, on the reverse strand, counting down.
GGGCCAGGAGTCCTGCTGTCCCGTTACTCTAAGCACAGCTGGGGAACTGAACCCCCCGCATGTTACTGTTTCTGTGGCTACAGGGAGGGAGGGCAGTGCCACAGGAAAGTGGGGCTGGGCTGGGCGCAGCGGCTATGCTCACTCCGCTGCCGCAGCTGAACCGCCCCGCCCCGCGGGGCATTGCCGGCAGTGCCTGGGACGGGCGGTGCGGGGGACAGGATGGGCAGCGCGGGACGGGACAGGCGGCGGGGGACAGGCAGTGTGGGACGGGGCGGGCGGCGCGGGACGGGCATATGCACTGGACCTGGGGAGAGGGCGGGAGCAGCGGCATGGGGTTTGGTCACGGTGGACCCGTGGGATCTCAGGGTTGGGAGGGGGTCTCCCGAGGCAGAGAGGGCTCAGAAACGGTTCCCTTTTCTTCCCCGTGTTCAGAGAGTCCAAAGGGAGAAGCAAAAAAGTGCGCCCTGGAGCCCTGCGGAGTTCCGGGGGGTGGGGCAATGGGCGTGGCCTGCATGCATATTAACGACCTGCCGTTCTTTGCGAGATTAATATTTCACGAGGGCTGTCGCCTGTCCCTTTCCTCGCGATGGAGGAGGTATAACTGTATTACTCTATTCTCTAATCTGTTTTTAACATCTTTCTTTTCCTCTAGGTGCACATGCCTAGCTCCAGTGAACAACAGTGTTTGTCCTAGACTGAATTGATCTTTGAGACAATTCTGTGTTCTGTTCTAAAGGTGAAGTTTTGAATCCCAGCTCTTAAGGCAAATCTCAAGGAGGATAGATACACATTCAGTGTGGTTTGTATTCTAATTTCAGACAGCAGAGTAAACTCAATTTGTCTGAGGCATATATTTTTTAAAGATGATTAAATGTTTTTTTAAGTATTTCAGATTTTTAAACAAAGTCCTCAGTATCTTCAAAGTAGAGAGAAGAAGGAAAAGCTGATGATTTAAGGAAGCTGATTAACATGTAGGAAAGCTAATGTCAAGTTACTGACAGATACAGATTCATATCCTTCTCCAGTGGCTAAATCAAAGAATAAAGATTCCAGTTTTTGTTTTGACTTTGGTGTTCTGAGGTATCACAAAGTAGTGTACAGTAGTATAGAGTTCTAAGAATAACACAATAATAACTTAATGATTTTGTATCTGCGGGACAGGGCAACTTAGTGAATCTTCACAGCTTATACTAATTTATCACTTAAAAATCTGAGAATTTTGGCTACATTCAGCAGCCATAATTCATCTTCTATTCTCTATATAGATCATTTATCATTTTAAGTGTCTTAAAATATTGGGAAAGTTAATTTTATCATTGCTGGATAGAAATCCTGAATGAACAGATTTTAGTTATTTAAGAGGTTTAGTCACATGTTGTAACAGTAAAGTCTTGAATATGGCTTTTTCCAGTAGTTTTAAGTTAAGCTACTTTTCTACAAAAACCCCCACAAACAATAGTTTTATGTGAAAGAATTTTTCTCTCACACAGATCAGGCAAAGACTTCACAAATTTTGTCAGCTTTCACCTCACTTATGGAATATTAATAAACAACAATAACATTCAGGAGAAAATGTTTATGGTCTTTTGCTAATCCTGGATGTCTCCATTTCTCTGTATTCAAGATAAGTTTAAAAATATTACTACCTGATTTTCATGGTTGCTTGGTGCTTCAAAATCCTCTAAGGAAAGATCGATGGATTTTCAGCTCCCCAGGACCTTCATCATTTGCAGTCTGTGGGTAAAATGTCTATGCACCTGAACTCCTTTCAGCCTCAGAAACTAAAAAATATTTTCTCTGTTAGCTAAAATTGTCAGAGCAAAAATATACAGGGGAGAAGGCAAACCTGCAGGGAACCTGATATTCTTAAGTGTAGTACGTAGTCATAAAGGTAGGAACCCCACCATGGAGATGGACTCTGATACTCTCTACACATGTAGAATTTGCACAAAATGCTGGTCTGGCACACATAATACTTTTTGTTTTGCAGTGAACTGCTGACATTGGTTCACACAGACAAATCAATTCATAAAAAGAATAGTCCTTTCAATGCACAGTGTATGCTGGGTCTGTCATGCTCAAGGCACTCATTATTTACAGAGGAATACCTAAGATTTTTTTCTTAAGAAGGGAGATACCCTTCACTGTAGCTCCAGTAAAACAGGGTAATCAGAGGCACGTTTCAGTCTGTCTGCCAAGTTAGGAACAGAGCCAGTAAGTATATCACATACCTCTGAGGCATTCAAGTGTGCACTTGGTGTTAGTTAATCGGGTGAAGATTTTTTGCCTGTGGGTGGAAAGGATTTAGTAACAGGAGGTTTTTCTATTCTCCCACTACCGCTCTATGCAATGAGAATGAGAACATGATTGACTGGCCTATTTTGTAAGACTATCTGGTTCATGACTGGGGGAATGTTCAAGGTTAAAAGGGGAGTTATTTGATTTACAAAAAATAAATAAGCAGGTTATGGAATACATAATGTACAAATAGAATTCTTCTTCCAAGTAAGTCTTAAATTCTCACTGACATGGAAATGGAGAGTAGAGGAAGAAGATTCATTACAGTGATTTTATTGTTGATTTCTCCAACAAGGTGTTTGGAAGTGTATGAAATACAGCTGGTTTCTTTTTCCACTGCATATGTCTACACAGAGCATAAGAGCATGGCTACTGGAAAACAGTGCATTGGTTTCTGACAAGGATAATAAATAAATGACAGTATAAAAAGCATCTCAGATTTAAAACATTAGAAATATCTAACAAATTCAGATTCCCAGCGACCATCTATTTTGATTCTGCCTTACAAGAGAAGGAATGAAAGCACAGAATTTTGAGGGCTCGATAATGCCGCACATTTCTTCTGTACTATGGAAGACCTTTTGCAGTGGGTCTTCCATAGTACAGAGTGCATAGTGCAGGCTTTAATGTTCTGTTCATAGACACATTGTGATTTACAGATCAAAGACATTGAGTCACATGGTAGGCAGCACAACTCCACTGCAACTCCCATTGTATGAAAAGAAAGATGTGACTAAGTTAATATAGAAAATAATGTAGCTTTTGACACAAGGGTTATCCGTGTCTTATTCCACTTTGCCCAACACATATATTCATGCTCATAAAAAGTGGGAACTAATCATTGAGTTCTCTTGCTGAAACCAAACTGTAAGACAGTAAGGGATTCAGCGCATTGACAAGATATGAATACTTTCTATTCCACTGCAAAAGATAGAAAAGCTTGGTGTTAGCAACGGAATTACAATTTTACTCAACCCTCCTTAATTGTCAAGCTGATCAGTGCACCAAGATGGAGGAACGTGCTGTGAGATGAGCCCAGAGTAAAGTTCAGACTTTTTTTTAATTTAATTTTTTAACATTTCATGAGCAGGTGGACTACAATTGCATATAAAATAACTTTTTAATAACAAGTAACTCAGATGGCTCCACTGGAGATTTAGAAGTGAACTATAAAAATTGGTGATACTGAAGCAGGAGAAGCTGTGAACTCTTTCAAGGATAGAGAGTCTTACAGGGAAATCTGGATAAACTGGAAAGCTGGGTAATCACCAACTGCATGAAATTTAACAGAAAGTGCTGGATACTTCAGCTGGGAAGTAATCCTGCTTATACATACAAAGGAGGTGATGAGGCTGGAGAGCAGCACCACAAAACAGTAGAGTTAATGGCAAGTTGAATATGAGTGCAACAGGGTGCATAAGGAACAGCGTCACCATCTGGCTGAGGGAGATGTCCCACTCTATGCTGCGCTGGTGTGGTCTCATGTCAAGTACTGTGTACAGTTTGGGGCACCTCAGTGTAAGAAGAACATCAAACTATTAGTGCATTCAGAGGAAGGCGACCAAGACTGTGAAAGGTCTTGGGGACAAAACTTATAAGGTGAGGTTAAGGTCACTTGTCTTGTTCAGTCTGCAGAAGAGAAGGCTGAGGAGTGACCTCATAGCAGCCTACAGCTTCCTCAAGGAAGGCGGTGGAGGGGAAGATGCTGATCTCATCTCTCTGATGACCAATGATAGGACACGAGGAAATGGAATGAATCTGCAGGGTTCATTCAACAGGGAAGGTTCAGATTGGACATTAAGAGAAGGGTTTTCACTGAGAGAGTGGTCAGTTACTGGAATAGACTCCACAGGAGTTACAGCATCAAGACTGTCAGGTTTCAAGGAATATCTAGACAAAACCTTTAGTCATACGGTTTAGTTCTAGGTAGAACTAAAGGATCAGGAATTTGCACTCGATGATCCTTATGGTTCTCTTCCAACCTAATATATTCTAAGATTCTATGATTCCATGGGGCTGTGGAGCCAGTCTTAGTAATTTTAACTGGTTGCTTCGGAGGTTCTAATTGGTCTGTGTTATCATAGAATCATAGAATCACAGAATATGCTGAGTTGTAAGGAACCCACCGTCCAGCTCCTGGCCCTGTACAGAACGACTTAAGAGTCACACCATGTACCTGAAAGCATTGTCCAAATGCTTCTTGAACTCGGACAGGTTTGGTGCTGTGATCACCTCTCTGGGGAGTCTGTATTGTATGAGAGAAATATGCATTTAAGTTCCTACTGTACACTACTGTGTAGTGTAGTTAATTCTTGAACTGAGTGGTCAAGCACTTCACTTTCTCTGGTAGTACTTCCTGTGTGCTTTACATGTCTTACTCCAAATGGACCTTTATGAGTAATACAGTTGGGTCTCCTATACCACAGTACCGCAGGTCTTGACTCTCCTCTGTGAAGCCCTCCATCCGCGTTGATTGGTAACTCATTAATATGCAAATTTGCCCCACACCCTCACACTGCCCCCCAGCACTCCAGTGCTGTTTCAGAACTGCCCTGCTGTGTGTTGGTGTTCGTGTCGGTGCTTCCCGGTGTCCGTAGCCACCCTACGCCGGGAAAAAACCCTTTTCCACTTGGTTGGGGACAGTGGTGTGGAGACCCACCCACACCACTGTCCTGATGTCTCTCTGGGTGGGTAGACCTAGTTTCTTCATACTAGGGGTAGATGTGGTGTCTGGTCTCAGACACCAAGTGTGCTCCAAGAAAGTCTTGGACACCACGTCTAACGTGAGAGTGTGTAAATCACCCCAAGCCGAGCTGTGGTGCAGCACGGGCAGCCACAGGGTAGGGAATTTGCATATTCATGACTGTCTAGTTTGAATATTCATGCATGTCACATCATGTATGCGAAGTTGCGAAACAGGCCTCCTTAATCGTTGAAAAATCACGCTGCTAAGATGTGAAGCCGCAATATGGAGGGCATGAAGTGGAAGAGGGTTGATTGTATCANCCACGTCTAACGTGAGAGTGTGTAAATCACCCCAAGCCGAGCTGTGGTGCAGCACGGGCAGCCACAGGGTAGGGAATTTGCATATTCATGACTGTCTAGTTTGAATATTCATGCATGTCACATCATGTATGCGAAGTTGCGAAACAGGCCTCCTTAATCGTTGAAAAATCACGCTGCTAAGATGTGAAGCCGCAATATGGAGGGCATGAAGTGGAAGAGGGTTGATTGTATCATGCTTCATAGAATCACAGAGTCACAGAATATTCTGAGTTGGAAGGAACCGACAAGGATCATCAAGTCCAACTCAAGTGAATGCTCACACAGGGATTGAACCAATAACCTTGGTGTTATGAGCACCATGCTTTAACAATCTGAGCTAATCTCAGGGTCATTTGGGGTTTTTTTTCCTTTTTAATCTAACTCTCCATCCCATGATACCATTATCTAGACCATGTCAACAGGACTCGCCACACCAGGGAGCCATCGCCAGAGGCTCGGGCCAGCGCCTGGGCTGTGCCAGACGCTGGACACCAGTTTGAACTTGTAGGGCTCTTGCCTGGGGACACCGAGCAGCCTCGTGGGTGCACTTTTGAGTCTTGGGACTCGCCGCACCAGGGGACCATTGCCGGAGGCTTGGGCCAGTGCCGGGACCATGCCAGAAGCTGATTTGAACTTGTAGGGCTCTTGGCCAAGGGACACCCAGGCAGCCAAAACTTCCCACTTGTGGGTACATAAACCATTGACTCTCCTGGGAGTGCAGGTTCAGGGGCGTAATGAACAGCGACAAGGCAAACAGGGACGTTAACCGCGGGGGGGCTTAGGCAGCCGTGTGGGGCTTGGGCAACTGCTGGGGGCGCATAAATAAGCAACTAAGAGGCAGTTTGCATGGCAGTTCACGTGGGCAGGGCAAGCGGACAGGATAGCAGGTGCGGTCTTGGCAGGTGCTGTCTCTCCTACCACCCGCTGCCAGTCATGGCTAGAAGCAGACGGATGACAGCCATGGCCAAAGCCACAAGGGAGGCTCAGACCCAAACTACCCCTGTGTCAGTAGATGTGGCTGTCCAGACTCTTGGCTGCAGGGAATGCCTGAGCCTGGTTGTTGACCAGGAGGAAAGCCGTCAAAACACCTCCAGGGTTGGCAACTCCACCACCTCCCTGGGCAGACCATTCCACTGAGAAATCACTCTCTCCGTGAAAAGCTCTTCCTAACATCTAGTCTAAACCTCCCCTAGTGCAGCTTAAGATCATGTCCTCTTGTTCTGGTGCTGGCAGCCTGAGAGAAGAGATTTACACCCACCCAACCTCCCCTCAGGTAGTTCTAAATAGTGATGAGGGCACCTCTGAGCCTCCTCTTCTTCAGGCTGAACAACCCTAGCTCCTGCAGTCACTCCCCATAGGGCTTGTTCCCCAGTCCTTTCACCATTCTTGTTGCCCTTCTCTGGACCCTCTCAAGCAGTTCAACATATTTCTTAAACTGGAGAGACCAGAACTGGATACAGTACTCAAGATCTGGTCTGACCAGCTCCAGGGGAAGGATAACTTCCCTACTCTGACTGACTACTCTGTTCCTGATACAGGCCAGGATGCTATTGGCCTTCTTAGCCACCTGAGCACATTGCTGGCTCATATTAAGTTTTCTGTCAACCAATACTTCCAAATCCCTCTCCATTTCACCACTTCCCAGCCACTCATCCCACAGCTGATAGAGATGCATGAGGTTGTTATGCCCAAAGTGAAGAACCTGGCACTTAGACTTGTTAAGTCTCATATTATTGGAATCTGCCCATTTCTCTTGCCTATCAAGATCCCTCTGAAGGGCCCTCCTACCCTCCAGCAGTTCAATACTTGCCCCCAACTTCCTATCATCTGTGAAGTTGCTAATGTTGGACTCAGTTCCCCTGAACTGCAAGTAAAAAATGTTATTTCTCTTTTTTAAGATGAAAAAAATTCAGGCCCTACTGATGACAGAACTATATTTGTTCATGGAAAGAGACACACTGATCAAGTGTTAATTGAACAAAATAAGAAATTCAACTTCCTCTGAATGCTATACATGATTCTCCATTGTGAAAATTTGACGTAGTCCACAGTCTTACTCAAGTGAAATTTCTTGTATTTGTGTATACCTTTTTTCCCCCCACTTCCCTTTGATACTCTTTTTACTAGGAGGTGGAAAAAGTGTTAAACTCTTCAAATGGGAAGTTGTTGGGACCTTGCTAGTATGTTAAAGTTAAAAGGTTGAAACTATACATGCTCTGATTTTAGACTGTGGCTTATCAAGGTTGTTAAAGAGCAACCTAACTGAGTATCTCTTTTGAGTGACACATTTGAAAGAACTGTCTCCTACTTAATGTGTCCTTGTCACTATACATTATGCATCATTTGAAATTAAACAGTCTAAATTCTGTCCCCCTCCTCCATAAACTTGAAAGAGAACTGAAATTTTTGTTAGTTATCAGAAATATTTGTTTTAGAAGTATATAAAAATAATAATTATTATCAGAACAAATTGTATGAAAATGCATGCAAGGAGATAAGTCTCAAGATCACCAAATAGCTACCAATTGTGGAAAACAGTAAAGCCTGGTGAAACAAGTTTGCCAGAGCATCACAGCTCTCCGTGGTCTTCTATAGCCTTCAAATTAGTTATTGTAGGAGAACACAAAAGAGTTTCACATGCTCCCACACATTTAACCTTTTCTCTGCCCAAAATTCCAGGCTGTAGCGACTCAGACTCTAACTTGAAAGAGGAAGTCTTTTTACGCAACTGCTTAGGTCTGGTTCTGCTTGATAATTCTACTTCAAGTCTCTCTACATTGGGCAGGGTGGGGGTCCAGAGGATCTGTGTAATGTGTTACAGCATGGGCAGCTCTCAGAGTATTATTGCAGATTCCTAATTTCTTTCTGATTTTTCAAGGTTGGCTGGGGTAGTAAGTAGTTTCAGCAGTGGTATAAGAACACTAAATATAATGTTAGAAGGACAAAAAAAAACCTCATAATTTTTGAGTCAAGAGAAGAATGTACCATTGCCGTGTCCCATACACAAGGATAAAGCCATATTTAGGTGATTATCAGCATTCTTAGATAACAGGGCTTGAGGAATCATTCTGCATTTTTGACATGTGTAAGAATGAAGACAGAGAGGCAGCTATCTCAGTACTCAAATTCCACTGGAGCTACATCTATATAACACTTAGTCATTCACTGCAACAACAAAAATCTATCCCAAGAAAGAGAGATTCCATGGAATTGGAGCAAATCATCTTAAAAAAAAAATCATCTTAAGGAAAATGATGTTGCATCTCCAGGAGGATAAGGAGATCAGACCTAGTCAGCATGGCTTCAGGAAAGGAAGGTCCTGCCTGACCAATCTAATTTCCTTCTATGATCAGGTGACCTGCCTGGTTGATGAGGGAAGAGCTGTTGATGTGGTGTACTTGGATTTTAGTAAAGCCTTTGACACTGTCCCCCATAATAAACTCCTGATGAGGCTGGAGGTTTGTGGCTTGGATAGGTTTACAGTGTACTGGATCAGGAATTGGTTGGATAATAGAGCTCAGCGAGTGGTGGTTAATGGTGCTGTGTCCGGTTGGAGGCCGGTCACTAGTGGGGTGCCTCAGGGCTCAGTGTTGGAACCTGTCCTGTTCAGTATCTTTACTGATGATCTGGACGAAGGAATGGAGTCTATTATTAGCAAGTTT
>WEKX01026552.1:17721-48833 GCA_013390025.1 Pitta sordida | reverse complement strand
TTCTGTGTGATTCTGTGTGTGATATACCTTTAAGGAAACAAAAAATAGAAGGTATGAAAATTAGTATAGACATTTTCTGAATATTTTCAGGTCCTGGCAAACACTTAGAAATGCACAGAAGAATGGCAGCATCAGGAAGAGCTACAAAGACAGGCTGCATTGAAATCTCTGTATCTAAATCTTTGCGCCTATGATTTTCTGGTGCCAGAGACTTAATTCCCAAGGTAGGAAATTAAGTCTTTTCTCATGTTCAGTTGAATGTAGGTCCAAATATTTGCAAGTCAGCGAATCCAAAATCAGTTCCTCCTAATCACCTGCCTCTATCCTTTTCCTAACAGAGGACAAACGGATGTTCCCAGTTCCTACACATCCTGTTTTGTAAAGGATTATTATGAGAAAAGCTTATTAATCTTGTCTTGTTGTTCAGAACAGCATTTGAAGGATTATTTAACAGCAGGTTCTCTCTTTTCCTCCACTTCTTATCCATTTTATGTCATTTCTGTTTTCTCAGCAGTTTAAACCTTAGCCATGGTATGTTGCATCTCCCATAGAAGTGACAGTGCTTTTAGTGACAAGAATTTGACATGCTACAAGGAGCAAATACAGGAAAAGGTAGGGCTAACAGGGTATCAGGCAAAGCCAGGGACAACTTTGTTTTTCTTCACATGCTAGAAAAGTGGAATTTTAATTATCTCAAGAGAATTTTAATTATCTTTTTTTCTTTTTTTCAGACAAGATTAGTTTGTGGAAGTTTTATTAAGGTAAGCACTTAAATGTGTCTCTTTCTCCAGGTTTCCATTCTTTCCCTACTCTTTGGTTGTTCAGTGCCCTATGGTCTGCCTTAAGAGTAATTCTTCTCTCCTCTTTCAAAAACACGCTCCATCTGGACCTTCTCTCAGACTACTTCTGGTCCGTCATGAGAATTGTGTCTAATAATTTGTCACTGTTGTAATGTACTGGTTTGGGAGAGTTTATTCCTCATTTGTGTGATAAAGCTGGTTTCAACAAGAAAACGAGGAGATGGCAGGTTCATATATTCAAACAGAAACAATATTTGGTATGATACACCTGAGATATATTAAAAACAACTGGAATCTGTAGCCAGCATAACTCAGTTATGATCTATGAGGATCCAGAATATTTTTTACCAGCAATAAAACATATGTCCTGTAGATGAGCTCCATCAAAGTTAGAAATAGTTTAGTGTTAATTTCACTGTTTTATTCATTAAAGATTAACTGCTATCACACTGTGTTCAGAAAGTTGCTTTCATCTAACTGTATGTCTGTGATATGAAAGTGAAATTATAAATGGTATTTAACACCTCTGATAGGAATGTTTTACAGGGAAAAATTCTGAAATGATTTTAGTAATAATTTATGGGGTTTTTTTGGCTTGTTCTGAAATACCTTTTATCATGGGAGCTGTACTGTAATGGAGAAAGTCCAAGTACTGTAGAACCATAGAATGGTCTGGGTTGGAAGGGACCTTAAAGACCATCTAGTTCCAATCCCTCTGCCATGGGCAGGGACACCTTCCATTATCCCAGGTTACTCCAAACCCCATCCAACCTGCCCTTGAACACTTCCAGGGATGGGACATCCACAGCTTACCTGGGCAATCTCTGCCAGTGCCTCACCACCCTCATCATAAAGAATTTCTTCTTAATAACGAATCTATACCTGTCCTCTTTCAGTTCCTTTCAGTGGTTCACCCCCCCCACCCTTTTGTCAGCCAAATTCATCTGCAATTGCCTCACTGCTCCAAGCCAGATCTGCCTGAAGCTCTCCAAAACACTAAACTTAAATGTAGGGAAAATAATAAATCCCAAATTCATAAGACACCAAGTTTCTGATTTGAGAGCAGTTTTTCCTATGTCTCCCTTATGGAAGTCTAAGAATAAAAAAGATTGCAGATTGTTTTGGCCTCTAGAAATAAATCTGATGCTTTATAGATTTTTCATGAGGTCTCTCGTTGTTCTTTTTTTGCAAATCATTCTGTGTTTCTGCTTTCTCAGGAGCTATACACACATTTTCCCCTTAAGATAGCCAGCTTTTTCTTTAGTGGAACTAAGGGGTCATAACTCTTCCTATGTGGCAAAGAAGCAGACAAATATCTGCAGTCTCCTGATTAATATACAGGCCAGAATGAGTGTTATTCAAAATTACAAGCCTCCAGCTTAAAGAATAGCTAACAGAAATGCTGACAGAAACTAAAGCTGCTCTAACAGCCAGTAACTGCAAACAACTGAACATTTTTATGCCCTTGAACTATTAATTATTCTGTCTTGGAAGGATTAAAAGGACTTCTGACTGACCCAAGTTCTCTTTCAAAAAAAGAGAGAGAAATGCAGTATTCCCTGAGTCCCTGACTAGTTTAAGGACTTATTTGTTAAATTTAAGACCTGCCAAAACCAAGCTATTATTTTCTAGCTGCTTTGTATCCAGCAGCTTCTTACAAGAAGTGACTTATGGAACATTTCAGAGCTTTTATACAAACAACAATAACCATCATAAAACTTGTGGAATATGATATTAGACTGAAACATCCACAGCATATATTTATATACAACATTTTGTATAACAGCAGAAAAGTTTTCAATATAATTAACAATGCCATTAAAAATTTTGGAATAACATTATATTTGATAGACATACTGTGAGTAAAAACAACCTTAGTCAGCTTTCTTTATAAAGTAACATATTAGTTAAAAAAAATTTCTGGACTTTCCTGGTAACACAAGAACTGGGTTTAAAGAGTCCAGTGTCAGTACAGGACTCCTCTTTTGTCTTAAAATGATGGAAATATTTAATTCATTAGCTCATTTTGACTAGGACAATTCCAACTATCAATCTCAACCTAGTGAACTTCTGGCTTAGATGAGACTTTTAGCAATTTCAACTCAGGAAATACTAATACTATTACAGTATATCCCTGCTGCAATGTGACCTCTCCATTACGACCTCGTGGATTTGTGAGGAAAATTTCTCGCAATTCAGTTTCGGGGATCTGCGAGGTTTCCTGGCCAACACATGCACAGTGCCTCTGCTTTGCTGAGGGGTGGTGCCGACTCTCCATGTGGGGCGGGACGGGGCCGGCCATGCAGGGAGGGCGCACAGGGAGGGCACGTGGTTTCTCCAGCTCGCAATGGCATTTAGAGCCCTGCGGCACCGTGCCCCAGTCCCTGACCCAGCCCTGTGTGTCTCTTGTGTGCTCCACTGAGACCCATCACAGCACTGCCACAAGACATGCCATTCCTTGTTACTCAAAGCCCAGTCAAAGCCCGGGCAGTGCTGCCTCTCCTGGGACCGGTGGATGTTAAAGGGAAAGAAACTCTGATACCGATGTCCCACTCCCCCCCCCGCCCAAAGTGGCACAGGGTGTCGCAGTGTTGCTAAGTTAAGGTTTTCCAGGCTCCATGAATGCTGACCAGAGCCCGGGAACACCCCTTCCCTGTCGTGGAGGCAGGGTGAGGACGTGCGGTGGCAGCAGCTGGGCAGAGATGGCATGGGACCAGGATGCCGTGCCAGGACACCACGGGCACGAGCACCAGGGCACCAGGGCCTGGGAGGCATGCCTGGGGGGAGCAGCAGTGGGGAGTTTGTGCTGTGAGCATGCACAGTAGCAGCAGCTGCTCAGAAACAGTTCCCTTTGCTGCCCAGTGCTGAGAGAGCCCATGGGAAGGAGCAGAAAAGTGTCCACAGTGCTCCAGAGTGGTGGTGGATGGAGCAATGGGCATGGCCTGCGTGCATATTAATGACCTGCACATCTTTGTGAGCTTGACGTTCTGCGAGAACCCTGGCATGACCCATTCCTCGCAAATGCAGGAGTATAACTGTACTAATTAATAGTAATAGACAACAACAGCAGCAGCAGCAACAACAACTATAGTAATACAGTCATACTTCTGCATTCGTAGATTATGGGTCTCCTGGGGGTCCTGCAAATCGCCCGATCTGTGAATACTGTTCACAGAAAACCCCCTGCGAATATGCAAATACTATTTGTGGAGAAAAAATGAGAATACATGAATACGTGAATCCAGAAGCGCGAATAAACGAGGTATGACTGTATTTTAAAAGCCTGGCTTGTGGAGGGGTTTTATAACAAATCTTACACCAGCGTAGGGAGCTCTATCTGAAACCTGTAAGGGAAGAACACTGTACAACATCTACTCCCATAGCCATGTCTGTAATGATCTTGGAAAGATTTGGTCCGGCTGACTGCTTGGTGGCTGCGCTTCTTCTCTCTGAATATTCCACCCAGTAGGAATTAAATTACAATAGGAAAAGCTGGACTTTTTCTAGCAGAAGAAAAGCACAGACCATCTCTTTAGCCCAGATGAAAGAGAATTGCCATCAATCACAAATGGGTAATTCTGTGTCCTGAAGAGAGTTGGTTAGTGTGCTTAATCGGGACTCAGATGGACAGGCAGGAAGATTTATACAGCTCTACTTTGGTATGTGGAATTACAGCAAAGTAAACAGGCAGCAACTGATTTCCAAGAAAGACAAGCAGTCTGGAACACTGTCCAAATAAATCAGTGTTATTGATATGAATTGATTTGTCAGCACAAGTAAAATAGGTGCAATCTTAAGCCTTGTTTTGTTTTGTTTTGTTTAAATTCAGACATTTTCTGAAAACTAATCTTTGGCCAGAATGCAGGCATTAAGTCTTGTCTGAGAATACGAACAAGGTAACAACCATGTTGTTTATGATGTTTCTTAAAGAGTCATTGGAAAAAAAAAGTTTACTCCATCTGAGAGCCAGGTAGGACCCTGTGTAGTCAGGAAAACCCAGAAATTCAGGATAAGAACTTCATGAGCACCGCCCTGGTTGAATACAAACCAGCCACAGAGTGTTGCTAATGGGGAACAGAGCCAGGGGCAGCTGTGCTTCCAAGCTGCACTGACTTGATGCTGTTGTCACCATTCAATCCTTTCAGTAGGAATCACCTCAAGTTGTCCAAGACAGAAAAATGCATTAAAAAATTAACTCCTGACAGAGCTATCCAAAGTCTGAAATCTTAGTTTTGCAATTTGATGCAAGATTTCAAAGGACCCAATAGCTTAACCCAGGAAAAGTGATTTTGTTTTTACTTACTGTTACACAGGATCTCCGTTTTGGAGATGAATTCTGATTTTTACAAATATTTAGTCCGAGCAAACATTCGGTGACAATTGCTGAGGAAAAAAAAAGTCTCAGAAATAATTTTCTGAGGGGAGGAAAAAAAGGAGTCCTATTTTTGTGGGAAAATAGTTGAAACATGAGACAAAAGTATTAAACATTTTGTTTTGTAAAGCTCAAAGAAATGTGGGGTTTTATTGCTTTTGCTGTTGTTTTCCAGCTCCAGCACTCATGTTTCAGCACATTCAACCTTACACAATGTGATATGCATGTAACTTCAGCATCTTACATAATCTGAAATTCCCTGGAAAAAGGATGGGATGACTCAGGCACATGAGGCACAGCTGCATGGCTGGCCAAGAGAAGACAAGCTCTGCTACTTCCAGAGCAAGTTGAACTATCACACTTCTCATGATGACAGAGGGACGAAGCCTGGGAGATGTACAGTGGCTCCTGCTCCCTGTGAACATCCTGCAGGGCTGTGGAGAGCCATTAAAGGTTTCCTTGTTTGGGGATTTCCAAGGAGAACTGCAGAAAACGTAGAGCTTTCAACATAAATTGCCCAGCTGAGCCATCAGCCCTGGCTGTCCATCTCTGCAGGAGCCAAGGTTCCAACAAAAATTCACATGTTCCACAGGTAGTGGAACACAGGCTTATTTATGGGTCAGCCATAACGTTTTCCTGCTTGTGACAATGTCAGCTACTCCACGGTTATCACCAGCTGCATATTTTGCTTGTCTGCCACTGTGGGAGTAGAAAATGCGGGCTGCAAGAACAGAGCAAACATGTATGTGTTTGTTGATGTTGTGGAAATGGGACCTGCTCTATTATTGGCTTTGTTATTGGTGTTCCAGTTCCAGAACAGAATCTGACTTTATTAGGGTTGATTTCCATAAAATATTTGTTAATGATTTATATTTCTTCTTCAGGATTAATTTCAAGGACTGAGAGAGTTTTTGGCCATTACATTAAATACGTTAACATGAAGTTTTGAGAGTATTTCTGGGCACATATGCTAAATCGAAAAATCCAATGTACTTGCAAAATTGCAAGTATAAATCAAACAACAACCAAAACATTTGGTTTAAGTGCTCTCAACAGCTGAAAAAAGTGCAGACTCTTTGCTGTGCAAAAAAAATTTGGAGCATAGACAGAGCTTTGCTAAACTACAGCGATCTGTCATGTTTAAATACATTTGTTGTTAGGGCACAAGCATGATTCACTTACCATGGTTTACTGAGAAAGGAGGAAAAAAGCTTTTAGGAGCCAATCAAAGGTAGAAGTGGGAGTTGTAGTCGCCATCTCCAGTACTTTCTGTTTTGGCGTGTTAGAGGAGGGTTTTTTTGGGAGAAACGGACAAGGAAAGAAACCAAAAAACAAGAAACCAAAACACTTAAGAATTCCCCCAAACACATGACCTTCAGAGTGAAACTTAAGACTGCACCACATGCCATTTCGTATTTTAGAATTATGTATATATTTCATGAAGAATCTTAGCAGTTAAAAATGGTTTCTAAAGTTTTCAAATAAATTCTGCCTGTCCAAGGGGCATGGATACCCCAGGGGTGCTCGGCTGTGCCTCCAGCCTGGGGACAGTGAGGGAGCCCATCCTGCACTTCACTGCAAGTGTCACCACACTGGATCTCCCAGCCAGGGAGCAGGGAAAGGGAAAGATGGGATGAGGGGGTTTATAAAACTCCCTGGATGGGGAAAATGTGGAACAAGTCAGAGAGAGCTGCGGACTACTTGGTGATTACTGAAACTACTTCAAGTCTCCATGGTATCTCCTGCAGCTGGCTAGATGAGAAATCCATCCAGCTTGCAAAATTAATTAGACTGAGGCTTGCTGATTTTATGGAGCAATATGTACTCTGAGGTTCACTCTCCAGAACACACAACTCCTTCAGCTGTACTTACATAATTCCCCTTCCATGAAGCAGGAAATCTGTGCTACTTCCACCAGAAGAGTTCATTAAGATGTGCTCTTACTTTGAGACTAAAATAATCTCTCTTGAAAATAAACTTTCATCTTCCCACAGTGGTGGTCGTACTTGAATTTAAGGGANCTCTGGACCCTCTCAAGCAGCTCAACATCCTTCTTAAACTGGGCAGCCCAGAACTGCACTCAGTAAATGCCATAGCTGAAGTTGTTACCGATAGATCTACACCCCACTTTAAAAAGCAAAAGTGTGTGTGCTTTCCTTTCATAAAGAGGCAAATTCATAACATGCACATGGCTGCAGAGGAAAGCAGATACTAAGTCAGAGATATTTTTCTCTAGTTATAATGCACATGGGAATTTGGAATAATGACTATGTCTTGGCACTCTGAGAGTAGCCTGGGGAGACAAACTGCCAAACACAGTACTGAGAAGTAATGGCAAAATATTTATCATTTATCATAATATGCATATGCTGAGTTTGACTATGAAAGTAGCCTTAGATACAAAAGTCTTTCATAATAAATGAAAATAATTTCTGTATTATCATTGTTCAATGCAACAACGAAAAACCAAATAGAGAGCAGCTGTGTTGTTTTCGTTATGCTAATGATGTGTCAAAAATTCCCTAATTGTATCAGGTATTCATCAAACTTGGGCGGGGGGGGGGGAAACAAAAAAAAACCCCAAAAAACTCTTAGGCAAACCCAAGTAATATATTCATTTTCTAAAAAAAATTCTTTCTTTCCTCTGAATGCTGTCAATCCTTTGTTTTCCCTTCCAAGATGTAGCTGCAAACCAGTTTATCAGACACCAACAAAATTTTCTTAAATTCAGCAGCAGAGAGTAGTGATTTAGTTTTATAGGCTTATAAAACAGCCCAAGTCTGTGGGCATTTTGAAATAATGCTGTCAATTAAGATCTGTAATGTATTCTGGGAGATATCATAAGAAATGTGGCAGCAAACTCATTTTTCCATTTCAAAATGATCACCTGCAATATGCAATAAAATGCTAGGATGTACTCATAAAAGAGCCATTGCTGCATCCTCCCTAATATATATGCAAATATTTCATCACTTTGAAACTTTGAGGCACATGAGAAAGCTGTTGGAAATTAACAGCAGCTTCCAGTTGCCATATAAATCAAAGCAACATCTCTTCTCTAAATAAAGTACCTGTTTAGGGGAGTAAGCTCTTTTGTTTAAATGGTGTTGGGAATTGGCCCTGGTTGGCTTCCATCCTTCCTTGCAAATGCATGTTATGTCTGCTAGAGAGCCTTGTGTTCTCCTCTTGGCATCATCACCTTTACAAGGTGGGGACTTTTGTGGTCTAAAAGACATTTTAGTCCTCTTTAGTCACTGCATCAAACCATATGCGTTGTGCTGGGAGAATCCCAGGAGCTGATAGGTCATGAAAATACCCCGGTTAAGATGGATGAAAATGCCCTGGTTGAATACCTGGGTTTTGTCTGAAAACTTCTCTGAAATCATTGACAGGTATTCTCTGCTCTTTGTCCCCAAAAACACAATAATTCTGCAGCTGACTTCACCCTTTATAACAGCAGGATGCTTGTCCACATTGATGCATTGTTGGAATAAAGCAGCCTGAAGGAAGTGATCAACATTCCTCCAAAGTTTTTTTAAGTTGGGAAAAAATACATATTGCTCTCTAGGACTTAATCATCACAACAAAATGATTACAGAGGAGATTGAGCAGAAAGTCAGGAAGGTCACATTGCATTAGTTGCCAGGGTGAGGCTACAAAAGGCAGTGTCCTTCCAGGAGCAACAGTTACTCAACCAGTAGCTGATTTTTTAAGCTTCATAAAGTATTCTTGTCCTCAGTGGATGCAGAAAAATATCATTTAATCTCTTAAGGAAGGCTGTAACTGAGAAATCATTTGTTACCAGCCACACATGGAAGTGCACAGAAATGGGAAATTTATTTTAATGGGTGGCAAGAACCAACAGATAACAGATAGTGCATCAAACTAATTTTCACTTGTCCTCCTGTGTTCACATACTTTCCCATGCAAAATCAGCATTTTTATCCTTCCCTGCCTAAGGAGCACTGTATCTAGTGCTCAAAACCCAAGAAACTCAAGCCAGATAATTAACAGTGTGGTTCATTACTGCTTGCAAACAAGGGTATTTTCTTTCTAGACTAACTCTGAGTCTGTCAAGTAGTGATGCTCTGGTGCAAGTTGACTTCACAGGACAATTGATTTCTGTGTCAGAAACAGAGCTGAGAAAATAACTCATGGCAAAGAATGCATTTAATGAATGAAGTTTCTCCTCCTTCCCGTGCTCATCCTGCTAGCACATCAGGAGTCCCTTGACTACAGTCAGGCTTTGGAATGTTTGGAACACTGACTTGCCAGCAGGCAGAGAGCCACTTGTTGCAGGTGTGTTCTTCCAGGGCTGCTTTGGCTGGTAATTCATAAAATTTCCTTTCTGGATGCAAAACCCATATTCAGCTTTAGAAGTTTCACATCTTTTGTTTTTCTTCCTTTTTACTGGATGGATACCAACCTTTCAAATAAAGATTTTTGAATAAGTAAGTCTTATTTTGCATCCCAGGGCTTGTCCTGGCCCGACACATTGAGTGTATGTGCAGTAAAAGAAATTAAAAATCGATTCCTTCCATGACATTTCCTCATTTTAAGAGCTCCTAGACTTCCATAATGCTGTTTAATGCTGGTGTCAGTAAAAGACACCACTTTGGATGACAAAATCAGAAAGCCCTCACTCCCTGCGCACGAAGGCCTTTGAGGGAACTAGGTTTGTGTTTACTGCTCTGGGATGTGCTTTCGGTTCTGTACGGGTGTTAGATGGTGAGTTGGACTAGATGATCCTTGTGGGTCCCTTCCAACTCATAATATCCTGTGATTTTGTGATTCTGTGAGTCTTTCACAGGATACGAATCACGGCACAACGTTACTGCCCTGGATGTTGGTAGAGTGGTTAATGCTGGAGTTGGAGCTCTTCAGCAGTTCCAAAAGGATCTGTGAGTAAATATGGGCTATTGCATCTGTGTCCTTTTTTGCAACCTGCACAGGCCAAACCCCCCTGGCACGACTCCCTTTGAAGACCCGCTGTGTATAACTTCAATGCATAGCTCTGACTTTCAGGGAGAACATTGTGCTGGGCACGAGGCAGCCAACATCTCATCTGCCTGGGTCCCGGTAATTAAGCTGGTTATCTTACCTAATGGGATGTCTGAACCCAGAGAGTTTAAAGGGTATGTTTGGATAAGCATATAAAGCTTAACCCAGCTCCTGAGCCGGCAAGAAATTGCACTCCTAGTCTTGCTGGAATTATATTCTCTACCTCCTGAGGACTAGTCACATTTTCTTCAGCAATCCCATCTTTTGTTCAACAACCCTCTAAACAAAATATAACTGCAAACATTTGCAGAAAGTCTAAATCTAGCGCATCTTTCAAAAATCACCTGAGCTCTGGTTTGGCCTTAACTATCCCATTCCTAATCACTAAACTCTGACTAAACACGGAGAGTTCTTTGATGTTATCCACTGTGCTTCCTGTCCTTGCCCTGCCTTGATGCTGAAATGCTGTTTCCATTGTAATGGATCAAAACAACCAAGGCAATGGGAAGAAATACTCTATTAATATGGTAGCCATGGCACTAAAAATAAAAATAAACAGGTTCCTGAACAAAAATCAAAAGGTGGAAAAAATAATATTCTTTTTTTTAATTGCAGGAAGCACAAAGGTGAGGGAAATAACACCAGAGGAGGCACAAAGACATATGACTTTGAGAGATAAAGGAGACATGCAATCTGCCACGTGACTTGGAGCTTTTTGTTTGAGTGATGCTGAGCACCCCTTCTTTTTAGCTAATGCCTAGGAATACAAATTGTCTGCTAAATATCTGCAGCTGCAACCTGCTCTGCCACTGGAACGGCTGCCGAATGTCGCTGCTCTTTGCTTTGTACAGCGGAGCAGGGGGGGAAGGGTTCAAAGGAAGACAAAAGCCACAGTAGCATTGCTAAGGCCTTTGTATTAGGCCTGTGGTTTTTAATGTTTCCCCTTTCAGTTTCTCCTGGTTCTCGTTTTTTTTTTTTCAGTAAGAGGAAGAGAAGGGGCAACACAAGGAGAACTGAACAGCTTGGACTTGGACAGGCCCATGTTCTCTTTGAAATAATTATCATTTACGACTTGCAATATGGTTGGATCTAGAAGCCCTGGCCATGGTCCAAGATCTTTTCAAGATACAAATGTAGACTAAGGCAATGTAACGTCCTAAAGGGCTAAAGATTTATTGATTTTGTAAAGAATCTCTGCTGTATGCGAAGTGTATTCCACAATGCAGCAGATCACGTTATAAACACCACAAAATTGGCCCAGTGTCAGCATAACAGCATCCAAAGAGCAGCTTTATCAAAAGCTGGAGAGAGTCACAGCATGCAACAAAGATCACACGGGGCCTCCACACACAAAACTCATATGACCCTGTGGGATTTGACATGACGTGCATCTTTCACCTTCAAAAATCAGTGATTAGCAGGGGCAGGAAAGGAAGCTATTGGAAGGTTATATACGTACTACCTCATTCCCAAAGTTAAGGCTTTCTTTGAAGCCTGTCTTATCTGTAATTCATGACTGCTGGGAAACCAAAATCACTTGTTTTTTTTTAACTGAATCTATTATAATACAGTGCTAGACCACAAGACAAAGATCAGACCATCATGTTCTTAACATTCCAGTATAGCAATTTAAAATACAATCTCCTTGTTGGGCCACAGGGAGGAATGCTCTGATTCTTTGTGCAAGCATACTGTGTGTGTAGAAATCTCAAAACACAGGATGAAACTCTTCAGCTCAGAATTCCTACATTTAATGTAAAATAATTCCACCAATATCTTTTCAGTGTCTTCATGAAGGAAAAGGTCTTTGTTCTGCCTTACTTGGAAAGACACACCTGCCCATAGTACTTGGTTGTCTGAATAGATGGATACAGAGGACAAGGTGAATTACTTCAAGAAATAGAGACAGAATCATATAGTACTTTAAGTAATTTCAACTACCTGTATTTAAAAAAAAAATCTAAATAAAAAACTTACTTTAACTGTAATTAACAAAAATCTCTCCAATTCAAGGCATTCCTTAATTATATTTTAAATTATACATTATACTAGTATACATTTAAATTATACATTATACTATTCAGACATACTTGGACTAATTTTGGTTATGTTTTGTATACCTAATCAACTAAAAGATTATACTTGAATCCTATAAATTTAACTTAGAATCTCCAAGAAATACACCTCATTCTTGTGTTGCGTCGCAAGAATTGCATCATTCTTGTGTAATACGTCAAGTTGGGGATATTAGGATTAATAACAGATCTGGAAGTTAATTTCCTCTATTTGTCACAGTAAATATATTATTGAAATGTGGTTAATCAAAGCTATGGAACATATGCTACGTGTAGTACCATAAGTCCAGAGTTCTGTGACAAAATGCAACAGCTGAAGTGCTATTGAGAGACAAAAACGTGTAGTTCCATGAAAATAATTGTGTTGTTTCAGACTATTACATTTCCCAGCAGGAGAAAATGCAATAAAGGAGTAAAGGAGAGGAAAAAGAGGGAAGGATTAAATTAGAGACAAAAGAATATACAAAGATATACAAAGATGCTGAAATGTGGGTAAATGGGTATTAAAAGAATAATGTAGTATAAATACAGACTAGACAGAGGGTATTCTTGTACATGAGAGAAGTTCAACAAAGACATGAAAGCCTTGGAATGATTTACTGAAGAAAGCATGTAATAGCAGAAAGAACTACAAGTTCTCTGTATTTTACACATACAATGATCCCCCATTACTCGTGGGCTGTTGGGTCTGGTCTGCCTCACGCGAGTCATGAAATCTGCAAAGATAGCGAGTACGCCACACCCATAGCCACGCTCCCTCCCCTAATAAGTTCTGGAGGATGGTCCGGAGAGAGGGGCTTGTCTCAGTTGTCTGGCTGTGCTCCGCTGATGTGGGCGAGCGCTGGAGCGGGGAGTAGGGGGTGAGGGGCGAGCGGCAGGGTGAATGCCAATCGGTGAGCGGCAGCCCTGGGCGCTGATCGGCGAACCGCAGCCCCGAACGCCGGCCGAGCGGCAGGCGCGGCCCCTGGGCACACAATGGCACACACGCAATGGCAGCCCCGTCACCCCGTCTTGTAGCCTGGCGGAGGACAATTCCAGCCGTGCAAAACCACACATTTACACTAAACACATCCTGGCCACGCCGGCTCCCGCCTGGGACCAATTTACATAATCCTGAACAGATTGGGTTCACGGTAGGGGTGCAAGTGGTGGGTGCCAGCGTCACGCATCACGCGAGCGGGGAGTCCCAGCCCCGCGGGAGCGGCGAGTCCCGGGTCCTGCGAGCCGAGCTGACTGGGGTCGTGGTACATTCTGCGCACACGCCAGGTCCTGCAACTCGCTGGAAAATCAACAGAGATTATGGGATTCCTCAAATTACGGACTGCGACTATGCGGAGGATCACTGTATTGCTGGTTTCCAGCAGTATTTCTCATGGTAATATTAGGAGCAATTCTTAAGCCAGTGTGATTGCCCCAAATGCAGGTAAAAGTTGTTTTTTTCTCTCTCCTGAAATTGAGATTATTTAAATGTTAATTATATTTTGTCTTCCTTTAAGCCCATGAGAACCACAGAACTAATCATAACCATGGGTGACCTGCTTTCTGAGAGTAGTTACTGGAATGGTGGTTATTCAGGGTTCTGTGCCCAGATATGTCTGAAAAACCATCTTCAGCCACCCAAAACTCAGGTGTGCAGCTGGAACCTCCTCTGTGAGTCTTCTCTGTAATCAAGTGAAAGACTCAGGCACCTCTAAAGGCCAGTGATGACTATAAAATACATCCATAAATGATACATTGAAGGTGCTCACCTCTACCTGTGGTTACAGAGAAAGCTGGAACATGACAGAGAGCCAAGGCAGTTGGCTTGGATTAAATGTTTATATTTTTTTAGTGTGTCTTAATGCTAGATGTAGGTGAGAAGAGAAACATCCTAATTCACCATATGTTCATTTATTCTGAGAGAATATAAAGGCTATATGGGTAGAATGATAGTTCTGCTTTCCCACCTTCTCTATGTGGAGATCTGCACTGAA
The DNA here is from genome assembly GCA_013390025.1 of Pitta sordida. NCBI lineage: Eukaryota > Metazoa > Chordata > Aves > Passeriformes > Pittidae > Pitta > Pitta sordida. Next base: position 34,612 of record WEKX01026552.1, on the reverse strand, counting down.
ATTTCCCTATTTCATTACTTCTAGTGTTTTATGTCCAATATAATCACACAGGTGCTAAACATTTTATTAAACTGCATACGCAAACAGCTAACAATTTTTAGAGGTGACACACTGAAATTTGATTTAATTGCCCTTAGCTACAGGAAAGCAAAGCAATTGCCCCTATAACTACTGAATGTTCGAACATTAGTGTGTTCTTAAAAACATATTGTTAGTTTATGGCGCTGCTGCTTTTCTCAGAAAGGCAATTCTGCTGGCAATATGGTGATTAGGAGCTGCTGAAAAGAAATTAAAATCCGGGCTGAGCAATATTGAAAGGAAATCTTCTGAAGTGATTGATTCTATTCTGTGACACAACTCTTCATTCAGCGACTCATTTTTATGTCAGTTCTTTAAAATTAGGAGTGAATTTCAACTGGCAAAATTAATAGCTCACCAAGATTGCAGAATGGCTTGTGTGGTACTGTGGACAACATCACAATGCCAGGGATTAACCTTACCTCTTGCATTTCAGGGATATGTGTGGGCTACCAGGTTGCAGGAGCCATGCCAGAATCTTTAGGGCAATGGGCTGCTGTTAACATTAGAACACTGGGGTATATCTAGGGCTGCTTCTCGTCAGGGAAATAGCTCCTCTAAATTTGATAAACCCCTGTGTTATTTGCCTTCACATTTATAGAGTACTTTGGGTGAAATTAGAGGGCAATTCTCATATGTCTGTGGGCTGTTTGCAGTTGTTTTGTTACATGTAGAGTCTCCAAAAAGTGACCAGCAAAAAACAGTGACCTTCAAAAAACTCCCTGTGAAATGGGAATTTCTGTCAAGAGAAACTATATCTTACCTTCATTTCATAATGATTCTCATTATTTTAGAATCATAGAATAGTTAGGATTGTAAGGTATCCTAAAGCTCATGTCATTCCAAACCCCCTGTCATGGGCAGGGACATGTGCAATAAACTCAGATTGCTCCAAGCCTCGTCCAACCTGGCCTCGAACACTTCCAGGAATGGGACATCCACAGCTGCTCTGGGCAACCTGTGCCAGGGCCTCACTGCCCTCATAGTAAAAGAATTTTCCCTAATATCTAATGTCAACCTTCCCTCTTTCAATTTAAAGCCATTTCCCCTTATCCTATCGCTATAGTTCCACTCATCAAAATTTCACATATGAAATTCTAAACTGCTCTAAGTAACCGCATCCTTCTGTTACATGAAATACTTGGATACTTTGTCCTACAATAATGGAACAGGTAAATTGTCTGGATCTGGCTAACATAAAGTTCATGAGTGCACAGAAGATATTTGTAAATATGACACTGTAAAGTTTCACTTAAATTAGTAATTAAGAAAGTGTAATTTTTTTCTAACCCACAAGTCATATCCACATTTAAAAATATTTTATCAATTTAACCCCCCCACCACCATGTAACTGAAAAACAAGTCAGATAATTAAACCTGGTAGAAATTGGTCAGTCTGAATGTATAAACATCTCTGATAAATACATATACCAAAGATGTTTTTCAATCAAAAATAATAATTTTATTCAAAGCTCAACTTTCTGAAAATATATGCTTTCCAATGAGGAAAAAATCATGTTCTGATAAACCCTCAAAACCTCTTTTGTCCACAGACTTTTCTGACAGAGACATTCTGGGGTTGCTGCTCCCCAGATCCCACTGCTGAGACGTAAATCCATTGGTTCAGTCTGCTTTTTCAGGCTGGGTTTCCTTCTATTTGCCACTTTTTCTGCAGGTGTTTTGCTCTGGTATTGTAGGAACTCCTGTTTATTTCCATTTTGGATTTTAAACCAGCAGTTTGGAGCAGTTACCAAATGATTTGCTCCACTAATTGGCTACACAAAGCTGTTAGAGACGTTTTACTCAGTAGAGGAAGGTGGGCCTATAGGAAAAGACAATGTTAACTACTATCACAGCTATAAAAATAAAACAGAGTTTAAAACTATAACTGTAGCAATAACCTTGCCCTAAGAGTATAAAACAAAATGAGACCCATTATGGATATTTTTTTTATTGCCATCTGTCACAATTTCCATTTTAGATGATTCTGGAACAGTTTCATATTCTTTTCACACTAAACAAGCTTGGAATAAAATGCAAGTCAAAACGAAACAAAAAAGTGTTAAATCAACTTGTCCTGGTATGTGCAAACATTGACATCATCAACCCGATTTATTCCTTCCTGTTCTTTAGGATGATGGCATATGATCTCCATTCCAGTGGGAACTTGAAAGTTGGGATGCAGGGACCAGCATAGAGGTCCAGAGCATTTCTGTTTGAGTAAATCTCTTTGAAGTCACACTAAACCAGGAGATATGCAGAAAGTAAGTGCTCCTATCTCTGTCAATGGGCATTTCTAAAGAGCTTTGACTCATTCTTGCTGTTCCCAGTTTGTCTCATTTGTCCAAAGTTTACTGGTCACCAGAGAAGACCTTCACTGAGTGAAAATCTCTAATCCCTTTCTCCTCTCTATGACACTTACTGCATTTACCAGGATTTCTGAGGTGAGAAGGTCCATCAGGTATGAGAGAGCTTGGGAAAAGGATCCCTGCAGCTCACCAAAACTACACTCAGTGTCTGTGTGGAAGTCATAGCACAGATCCTGAGATGTATGAACAACTGGGGAAGGTGATCTGACGAGGTGACTAGGAAAAGCAGAGGTATCAAAAAACTTTATGCCAAAAGAGAATTGTAGAATCACAGAACGGTGTGGGTTGGAAAAGACCTTAAAAATTATTTGGTTGCAACCCCCCTGCCACGGACTAAATTAGAGTCTCCGTTTCGTACAAGAGATAACTAGAAGGGATGGGGTGAAAAGATTGTATTATCATACTATGAGAAAGAATATCCTTTCCCTTTTCCCTTATTCTTTCCCTTTCACCCAGAACGAGGTGAAAGCTATTGAAAGGATCATCACAAACAGAAGTTATTGGCTGTAAGGCTTGATGGCCACATCACTGCTAAACATCACAACCAAAATTTCTGGCTGTGCCCTGGCTACCCAGAGCAAAGACCCCCAAGAAATGCTGCCATATGTGATGAGCTCTCATTTGTAATTAAAATATCAGAGCTATCAACAGCTGTATCAGAGCTGTCAATACCCACCCCACTTAAGCCAAGGCCACTGTATAAATCACTGCCATCAAATCTATATCCATTAAGAGTATGCAAAGTTGTGGTCTGTGTTTCTCAGTTACAACAGATGAAGAGCCCAGCCTAGATGGAGTTAGTTTCTCTCTCTCTCTCATTCTCTCTCCAAATATAACTTTTTAAAGTTGATCTGTTTTCCACTGGGTAATCTAATTACAGATACAATCAGAGGGTTTTGATAGCATGGCTAGGTAATTCTAGCTATGCTAGAAGGATTTTTGGGGGGTGTAGTTACAGAAAGGGTGTCACAGCAGCTGAAAACAATCCTCCAAAACATGAAACTAAAGGATTTTATGGCTAGTATATACCCTCTCCTGGATTGGTGCATGCAATATTTTATCTTATTTATGTTGAAATTATTTGAACTTTACAAGTCTTATGTATGACAAACCATTTTAAATCCAAAATTGTTTAGTGAACTGTTATAATAAATATTTATGTAAATTTTTTTACATACACTTCATAATTTCACTGCATCTTCTTTTCCAATGGAAGGAATTAACATACTCTAGCTGTAGAGAATTTCTTTGACTTTATTCTCTCCTTTTCTAACAAAATCGATTAGAATTAGAGAATTTACTATCACCAGGACAATTTTTCAGTACCACTAAGTTTAGGAGTGAAACAAAGCACTTGGGCAGAGATCCCTGAGACAAAGTAAAGCAGCTGCTGACCTGTCAGTATAAAACATGCTGCAAAGGCATAAATGTGTGACATATGTTCACTGGAATATTTTTGGCATGATTTTGGCTCAACATACTGTGTATATCTTTCCCTGTACGCTATAAATATACTTCTGTTTAATATTCACAGAATTGTGTATCATTTCCCAAAAGCATAAATGTTCTGTCATTAAATGTTTATGTCCTAAAATAAAAATTCAAGGTTAAAATTATTTCCCAGTTGCCCCACCAAAAAGGAAACGTCACAGAAAATACACATGTAACTGTGTTTTACAAGTCAATGAAATGCTGTGTGTTGTAGCTGCAGAAGAGAATTAATCTGTTTTGTCGCAGCTGGGACAACTTGATGCTCAGTTGTAGAAGTAGAGGGAGATCTGGCTGCTATTTCTTTTAAATGATTCATTGAGTAACATTGCCAGCATTGCATCCAGTGCACAACACTCTCTGAAGAAGGTTTGAAATTCACTACTTCCTGCAGCAAAACTCTGTCATTGAATAATTCATCCCCTTCTCTCCAAGATTCAGTTTGCCCATTCCAGACAGAAAAATGCTCTTGACAACCAGATGTTTCTAATTGGCAATCTCTTTCTTCCTCTAGAGACCGGGGTTGGATTCCCCACTGGGGAGGTAGTGGTCCTGTTTGAGGGTTGGACTCGATGATCCTCGTGGGCCCCTTCCAACTCAGAATATTCTGTGATTCTGTGATTCTGTGTTGGTCAAGGCACAGCTATTCCCAAAGAAATACAAACAGATCCCTGAAGTACAAGGCAGCTTGAAAGTTTCCAGTACTCAGAGGGCCAAGGTGGGAACAGAAGATGGGAATTCGGAGAGGAAGCCCGATGACCCAGAGCAGAGCAAGACAGCAAAACTTTTCCAAGGTGTGCACCCAATTCCTGACAGAGGGGCCCAGCACTGCACAAGTCCATGACAAAGACAGCTCCCTCACTCATATTGGCACTTCTAGCTTGGCTTTGACTGTAGTTTAGTGTCACAAGCATCTTTCTCCTCCTGGTATTTCCAAAGAGTCCATTTCACTGGGCACTAAGAGACTTGTCAGAAAAGTAGCAAGACACAGAGTATGATTCTTCAGAGGGAAGACATGTCAATTTTCCTCATACTTTTTTATCTTCTAAAGATCTTAATGTTTTACAAAGCAATCAGTTCCATACTACTAATTTTTATATGCTCTACACACTGATGAATGGGTCTATACCCAAAAACTATTTCCCATTCTGGTGCTATTTACCCAGTACATATAAAGTTGTTTCAGTCAGGAGCAAAGCTGCTACACTTCACTATTTTCATCAGTGAGTTGAATCAATATGTTTCCAAGTCTGATTTCAGAAATTGTCATTCCCATTCCAATTTTTGTGGGTGTTTTGTTACAAATCCCACTAGCAGAAAGCAGTGACACAAGCTGTGAGAGCCCAGTGTCAGATCTATGCTGTGGGTTTGGTTTTTGCCCTTACAAAGAAATGAAATTCTCAATTCAAACAACAACTAGCTTTTTGAATCAGGCTATGTGATTACATTTGTGATTTAATTTAATACTGTTGCAAAGTTCTCCTGTCATTCAAAAATGCCCAGAATGAGAAGTATACTGAAAATTGCCTGCAACTAGTGGAAATATAATTTCATTCTGTATTGGTATATGTATGTGTCATTCAGTGCCAATGAAAAATTGAATATCTTTTCCTTTTACGGTAATTGTTAAGGGAAGTCAAACAAGAGACATTATTCCTCAAGTCTCATCAGCTCATACTGTCAGGAAGAGGAAGATGACAGCAATTAAACCAGGCTGATGCTGAAAATCCCCTCCTGTTCACTGTATGAGCAGCCAGCCAGCAGAGGCATTCCTGGACAGTAGGTGCTCCAGAGGGCAAGCCTGGAAAAGGACAGCGACACTAGGAATGCTTTGTTTAGAGAAGTAAAACTAAAGGAATAAACAAACAAAATTAAACCCTCTCAAAGCCTAGGAAAAAAAAAGAAAATACTCAGAAAGTCACCTTCAACCAGAAGGTGAAAAGCACTAGAAGGAAGGTGAAATCCTCTGATGACCTCATTTGGTCAGCATTTCTTAACCTTGATCCTTCTATCTTGTTGTTTATTTGAGCACAGGATCTGACCAGCAGCATTTGTGTATAGCAGCCTTCAGAGAAAATGCAGCCCTTATTGTTCTCAGAACAGTAGGAATAGTTGGTGACAATCTCTGTCCATTCAGATAAAATAACATGTCTGAGAATGTAATTTTTTCCTTAAGAATTTGAGCATTATTTCTTCCTCAGGAATAAGCTGTTTTCCCAGTATGCAATATGCTATATGCTGGAAGCAGTTGCAAATTAATTTCCCAGTTTCTATAATATTTAAAATCGTACATATTACAGTATTCAGTTGACTACTATCAGAAAAAAAAAGTAACTAAAATATCTTCGTGTGAGCAGAGGGCTAAAACTAATAAGACAACAGAAATCCAAAGTGCAGTTTTAAAGACAAAAAGAACAAGTAGAGAGCCAGGGAAAGACTTAAATTAAGTATGGTCTCTATCTTATTGCAAAAGGAACAAGAAAAAAACCCTTATTTTTGAAGACTACCTAAATACCTATGAAGACTTCTCCAGTCCTAAGTTTTATTTTTATAGATGAACTTACTTTTAAGGTAAAGAGTTTGTTGCAGAAATTATGAGGTGAAAGAGGATAGCCCATGTTTTGTAGCCGGGCACCTTCTGTGGTCGTCAAGGTCCTTTCTAATGCTGAAATAAAACAGCTAAATAGTCTCAGGTTTACCAAGCAGTTTGTGAAGTGCTTTGACAGCCACAGGTAGCAAAGAAAGTAAATAAGATTATCTGGTAATATCTTAACAGGGATGGACAGTGATAGGGCCACAACTGAGAGATGAGAGTATGTGATTAGCTTTAATGAGGGTCCTCAGGCTTCCTTCGCCCTTTGTGTCCTGTCCTCAGTCCCCAGCATTTCTCCTTCTCATCTGGAAATCAACCCTGAAAAATCCAAGGCCAAGGGAAACCATGTCCTATTTGTAAACAAAGCTCCATTGAGTAAGAGAATCAGTACATTTTACTCAATTAGAGTCTATGTCTGACACTGAGCTGTAATTTATCTGGGAAAATTGTGCCTGTAGTTATACAGCAGCCCTTCAGACTGACCTATATCCTTGGGGAGTGAGTTTTGTGCTCGGATTCCTTTGAATATGCGTCCACTGAGCCCTGCTGATGGCAGGAAAGAGAGGTTTGGGAATTGCAGCTCCTTTCATTCGGCTCAATGTTGTCTGTCATAAATATTGTGGGTCCTAACCAAGGCGGGAGAACAGAGCACAACACTAATGGGTAAAAAGTTGACTTCTCAGTGTTTATGGGCAATAAGGTCAATTTGACAGAAAAAAAAAAGGATCAACAAAGCATTCCACAGCACCTAAATATAGACTTGTTACAGTTCTTTGTCAAAGCACGGCTTTGTTAAGTCACCATTTAATCCTTTGAGTGATAGAGGTCTTCAGGACCTCTTCTGAGTTATTACTTTCTCTGGTCTCACTCTTTACCCCTAAATCTGTAAAAAACTCACTTATTATCTCTCCCACCTTTCTATCAGTATTCTGTCTCTGTGGGTTCTTGGAAAGTGGATACCTTTGGGCATCTGGCCTTTATAATACCAGTTACATCAGTCACAGAGGGACACCCACACCTGACATTGACCTAAAGTTCATGCACAGACACCTCTAAAAGATGATCTGTAAAGCTGCTTGGCACCTGAGGGACATCATCTCTGCTACTGATAGGAGAGCTGAATACAATGGTGTTCATTCTTAGTAGCTGAATTAAAGGCTCTTAATCAGTTAAATGACCACAATGTGTGGACAGAGGTTTCAGGATCAGTAAAAAAAAAATCATATCAATGACAGTGTAAGTGTACATGGTTACTGGGGAGACAGGGTATGAAGAGCAACATTTTTGTTTTGTAAAGAAATTTTAAAGACTCACATTCATTGTTTCTGTTCTTTACTCCTTTTTAACTACTCTTTTTTATATGAGGACGATATTCTACCATTTGGCTTACCCATTACTCCTCTTAATGTCCTACTTATCAGGAAGGGACAGTGTAGTTAGGAGTTAAGCATCTGAGCTAACTGTTGTTCCCATATCCTTCCTGTGTGTTGGCCACCTCCACACCCATACATCATTTTCCCCTTCCTTATTCCTTTTCCCCTCCCTCTTCCTTTCTCCTCGGTTTTCCTGTTTGATTCCCATTATTGTCCAATTTACCAGTTCTCTCTGGTGCATTCTTAGATGATTTTGTCATCGAATAGCAAAAAAAAAAAAAAAAAAAATGCTCCTTACCATCACCTTCAGAGATTCCTTTGCCATTAGTGTCCATTTGGAGGAAATAGAGATTTTGGGTAAGAAGATGCCAAGCCGCAGTAACCAAAACAGCTCTCTGTCCACAGAGCCACTGCCTTGTATTGGGGCAGATTCCAGCTTATTTTTTTAATGTATTTGCTTTGTGTGGATCATTGGATATCAGGAAAAAATTCTTCACTGAAAAGGTTATCAAGGGCTGGAATGGGCTGCCCTGGGCAGGGAAGGTGTCACCACCCCTGGAGGCATTTAAAAAACATGTAGATGTGGCACCTGGGGACATGGTTTAGTGGTGGGCTTGTCAGTGCTGGGTTGAACTTGGTGATCATAGAGGTCTTTTCCAACCTAAACTATTCTATGGTTCTATGATTCAGCTCTATCAGTAAAAAAATATTTGTCTAAAGACTCTTGTTTTCTATTCCTGCTAATGTATCTTCCTTCAGTCTTGCCAGAAAACCTCTGTGCACATGGCTCCTCAAGGAGGCCAACTCCCCATCAGGCTTTTGAGTCCTGATAGAGAATCTGCGAGACAAAAGCTGCCCGAGGCAGAGTGTCAGGTGGAATGTTCACTGTAGGAAGAACAGGAGATAAATGTGCTCTACCACTCCATTGTGTTTATTGATCACACTCAGCTTGTGCTAGCTTGAAGACAAATAGCCCAGAAATATAAGACAAGAATAATCTTTATTTGACTCTGTAGATATGAAATATAGATTTGGAAACTTCACATATATATAAAGAAACTTTTACACAGGTTGGACAGTTTTATTCCTAGTCTTGGGGATTTCTCTTCTGTTGTAAACAGCTGTGTCCCTTACTGCATCTCTGAGAGTAAATCACACAATGCTTGAGATTATTTCATATTTTAACCATCCTCTTTCCCTGTTCTATGGCTGGGAGGGACTTCCTACATTTTATGTAATCAGCATGCAAATTTGAGAGCTTCCCATAAAATCCTGCAGTAAACAGGATATGTTTGCTCTAAGCAGATTTCAGCCAGTAACAATTCACTATAAATTCAGCTAACATCAACAAACTCTTATTTTCCCTCATGGTCTTCTAATGCCTTTTTTCTTCTGGTGTAGAACAACAGGAGAAAATTGCTGTTACACGTCCCCAGATTGAAGTATTTAAGTAAAACTAACGACGCGACCAATAACGGTAATACTCTGAGAGTCATCTATACTCTTTTTCATTGCATATATAAGCTCATAAATGGAATTACAATTGGAATCAATTGGACTCAGTAAAAGTGGCTCATAGGTATGTCAGAAAGCTGAAATGGGGATAGGTTATTAGAATTTTACTACTTGAAATACAATGAAATTTCACAGAAACTATATTTACTGAGATGTATTGCAAGGCTATAGATATACAGCATTTAGCATGTAATTTAACTAATTGTACCTAAAATTGACCCTGCCACTTTGCTAGGGAGGAAAAATAAATTAAAGGGGAAATTCCAATTTTGCACCCGCTGAAATTTCTACCTGCTAGTTTTTAATGCTGAAGATATGGATAACAACACAGTAAGTCAGCCATAAGAAACAGTAAAAAACGTACTTTACCCAGCAGATTTAATGCTGTATGAGACTGGGCAATGAGTCTCACTGGGCATTTACAGAATGTAGATTAAAATATATACTCTCCCAACTCATAGGCTGCTATTTTGAGACAAACACGTTCAGAAATGTGTTTTTGGTTTCTAAGTAGTCTTACCAAGGGGTAAGAAGAAAAGAACAAAGTAGATGCTCAAAGACAAACGGCAACAGTAATTCGGGCACCAAACTGGCGCTGCATTAAAATGGTTTGAGATTGTTGGCAGAGCAGTTAGAGGTTGACAAAATGGGCTGATTTATTTTAAAGGGAATCTAAACATTGTGTTAATGGAGACAGTTGACAGTGAAAACAGTGCTGAAATTGAGTGTGAGACACAGATTTTTTCGATAGCCACAGGATGTCCTTGGAACAGGGTCTGCATCTCAATGAGCTGGGTGTCACTCACAGTACATTAAAAAGAAATTAGTCAGGGTTGAGCATGATTATAGTAATGTTGGGGTAGTCTGAGAGCCATCGTTCCAGCTAGGAACCATGTCATATTGAGGAAAAATTAGCTTGTTTACAAATACACAGCAGATTATTTCCAGATTTAACACGATGCCTCTCTCTACCTTTCTCCTTCCTCCCACTGTTCCCTTTTGTTTAAAGTGTAGCTTTGAGTCTCAGTCTCATCTCAGCTGCTGGGGTGGGATACAAAAAAAAAAAAAAACCCACGGGGGAAATGGGGTCATGGGGAGGTTAAACTTCATGAATTTATTCATTGGGATTCAGCTCATGCCCTGCTGAAATGAGATGTCATCATTAAAATTGTGGATGACACTGTTGCACAACAATACTTCGTGACAAGCTGCTAGAAAGACATGAAGAAAATAGTATTCGTTTAGACTTTAATACATCACTGTGATACGAAAACAAGTCCAAATTGAACAAACTATAGCAGGAAAGCCCTGAAAAACAATCTACATATAAGGTGTTGTTAAGGGAGATGTCCTCCAATTTAATTTATATTTTATTTTATATTTTAAAACAACCCTGCCCCCCAAAAACCCCCAACAATAGAAAAAGGGAGGCAAGAATCTCAACATTCTTTTCTACTTTTCTGTAATAGTATTGTGAGACATGAATAGCATGATCATCTTGGAAATAAAGTTACTACTTGTTTCATCACAGTGCTTTTGGGATAGAAGAAATTTTCACTGTGCATTTTTAACAAAGCCAAATAACTTAATTGCTTGAAAAAGAAAAAACAGGGTCACAATCAACTGTGATGTAGCCTTGAAGAGCCAGATTAGTTGGAGGTGTGACCAGGAGCTGAGCTAGCCCATTTCAGTTCATGGGCTCACAGGGGTGGAAGGTGACTTACAGGGTCTTTCTTTTCATTGACCCATGACAGAAATCCACCATACCTGGGTCAGCCTGACAGGTGGTATTGTGGCTTCTTCACAAAGGCTTGGCATCCTCTCCTAAAATATCTGATTTAGTGCATTATTGTCTTCTACTACATATGAGGTGCTTTCCAAAGGGCTAAAATAAGTCTTCCTTGCTGTAATCTTGCTGAAACCATTAGTTCATGTCTCAGCCCTAATAAAACCTTTCCACTGTGCCCTCTGCAATAAGAACTATCATCCCATACTTAGTTTTCTGTCCCTTTATCTTGCAGCACCCCTTCTCTCATGCACATTTTGGGGATCTCCTGGCTCCCATTCACCTCTGAATTCCCAATTGGTTCCCATTACCTAAAACATCTCCAGCCTTTTCTAGCTAATTGCAGGATGCCAATCAAATAAGTAAGTTCAGACATCCAGCTTATTATATCTGGAAGTCTCAGTTATAAATGGTATTTTTCCAGCCATCCTTTAGAACTGCCTTCTTTTTAGAGAATTTATGGGACTCTGAAAGTAAGAGAGTTGCCCACAGAAAGGTTGCTGGCTCATCAGTGAGATTTACAGCCCACTAATGACTTCATAATAAGGTAAATACAGAATTGCTGGGCCACTGGGGAGCTGCCACATAAGCAAATTGACAGCAGTTTCTGTTCTTTTCCAAAGCCTCTTTTTCTACTGATGTTAAAAAACCCTTAAAACTCCCAAAATCCCAACAAAAAATAATTCAACTTGGTCTTTGTTTTGAGAAGAGACTTAAGTTAGAATAAAATAAAAATTTTCCAGTTTAAGATAAAGCTCAAGCTTCTAGTACTCTGCTTTGACCGTAGTTGGTGAGATTAAAGGAAGTTAGGTCTGAAAAAATTCTGTGGAATGTTAAACAGGATTTCTACCGAACAATAATGAAATATCCCACAGAAGAAAGACTGCTCACTGATTATTCTCCAGTGCTGTGCAATTACCATTCATCGTATCGTGACTCTGCAATTTGGAACATCCTTTATTTTACAACTGAGGAAACAACATATAGAAGACAAAGTCCCAGGAGACACTGATAGTATTGGCAGGGAAGGGAAACCAGTATCCAGTAGACAAACTAAGCTGGAAATTGTCTTGAATGGAATTGAGATTTCCTGGGAAACTAAACCCCTTAGAATATTCTAGCAGACCCTGCAGCCCTTTCTCTACTCTGCATTGCTGGTTTCTCCTTCCATTTTACATTGATCTGGAAGAGGTTGACTTTCGGGGTAGCCCTTTTCCCCACACTTCTTTGGTTTTCTACTCAGGAGCTTTCAAAGTCATTGCTGTACCCCGACTGCGGGATCCTTTCTCTTCTAATCAGCCACACTGGGACTGTAAATCAATTTTTCCTTTCCTTTCTTCAAGCTGAAACAGGACATGATGAAGAAAATAAAATACTTCTGTACATTAGCTACTAAGTGATAATGTATCTAAATACAAGCAGAATTTTAACCAGAGCCTCATTTTAGGAGAGCTACAATGGCGAGAAGTACGAAGTACCTGAAGAACCACTCCTTGAAAAAAAACACCTCACACATTGAAAAGAAGCTATTTTCAACTCATCTCAGTGCATTTACTGACTACAACTGCATAACCTTAAGCAAGACAACCACAAAGGGCAGGTTCTTTTAGTAACACTTTGGTTTAGGTGACTTTTTCAGAATACTGTGAATTGAGCGTTTTTTTAAGCTTAAGTAAACAGAAAAAAAATTTGGTGCAGAGAGGCAGAAATAAAAACTGACCTGGAAAATATCATATAAATGGAACTGCAAACACTGAACTTAGTAAAAACCTGGAGGAAAATGCCAGCCAGAATTACACATTATCCTGAAAAGGACAAAGCACTTTTTCCAAGAGCAACTGAAGCATCTACTCTGTATCTCAGGAGCACGGTCTGTTGTATATTCCATATATTCCATTCCAGGTATGGTCAGTTAATTCACTTCAGTTCTNCTTCCAGCCAGGGTAAAACCCGTTACATTGAGGCATCCAAACTGGAACTTGTCCCATACAAATTGTCCATACATGGTAGACGAACAATAGAATTAAGCAGATTGTGACAAATTAGTTCCTCTGCTTTCAGTTGCTGTCAAATGCTTATTACTTTGAGGCTGAGGAGGTTGGAAAGTGGAACAGCAAAGGTTTTCCAAGTATGTAATTGGCAAAAATTTAAAGACATAAGCACATGAAAGCTCAGCTGTAATGTGGAGGCTGGGGACAAGCTGCAAACACCCAGGATAAGGAACAGGTTGTGTGTCAAAGAAGGAAATTTTGGTAAACTTAAGACTGAGATTCTACTGGAAGGCCTAGTTCTGCCAAGACTTCTGTTTGAAGAGAGCAGCTGGTAAGGAAGGCTAGAAGTGAGGTATAGAAATATCATAAAATTACTTCTTTAATTTGAAAAATTGCACTTTTCTCACAAAAAATTATTATGTTGTTTCAGGAACACCTATATGTTAAATCAGAGCAAGCCAAAATCAGCAAAAGCCCACGTGCCACTTCCTCTGAGGAAGGCAAAATTTTCTGTGATGTTTCTATTCCCATTTCAGGCACATCCTGTAGGAACAGAAGAAAAGTAACTGTGCTATACAGCTCTGTGTGGTGCCAAGGTGCTGCTGTCTGTTCTGCTGGTTGATCATTCAGTCCCTCGCTTGATTACACTGATATCAGGTACAGAACACGTACATCAACTGTTAAGTGTTTCTCAACACTGCCTTTCATACACTGCTAGGAATTACATCTGCACTAAAGCTCCGGACTTCAATACATAATCTTCAGCTGAGTTTCCTCCAAGGAGAAAAAAAGTGCTGGTGTAATAAAGTCATGCCTGGCCTCACATCTTAATCTGCAGAGACAAGAATCAGGGAGCAGAGCCCTGGAATGACAAGAACTACCTTATACTCTCATTTCTGCCTCATATTCTTATTTCTGGCAACGTTTCACTCTGAGACCTAAGGGAGTTATTAAGTCCCTGTGTGCTCTGCTTTCTCCATGTAAACAGAGGCAATAACGCTTACCTTCACAAAGGTATCTTGAGGTCTACCACCAAAGGCTGCTGTGGGCATTTAGAACTACCTGGGAAAGTTTGTGCTTGGCTTTGTAGAGAATAACCAGGATATGTAGTTACCACATATCTTTGAGATGGTTAGTTGTGGCTGTCCATATCAGCCCATCACTACTGTAAATTTCATGAGGGCTTTGAGACCCTCCATGTATTTATTGTCCCTTGACGTGCATGACAAATAGGCTGCCAATACAGGAAAAAGCTCCTGTTTGGATCTTCTGCCACTCTTTCTCTCTTGCAGAGAATTTCTACCCCAGTTGCCTTGTTGCAACTGGTGGGGAAGTAGGAGAAGGGAGAGAGATCTGAGCAAAGATACAATGTCTTACAACCCTGCTCAATCTCTTTGGCAATTGAGGCATTGGGACAGACCCTTCTCTCCAGGTCTCCTAAGGAGGGTCTGAGATCCTCGTTGTGCCTCTCCGTGATGCCATCCAGGTACAGGCTTGCTGCCACCTCTATTTGGTCTTCAGCTCTGCTTTGCTCTCTACTGAATGAACTTGACATTTTATCTCAAAGAAAACCCCAGGTGTCTTTATCCATGTGAATATTATTACCCTAGCAGAGAAGTGGGTTGAGTCTGTGGCAGCCCAATGTGAGTTGGCTGCTGGCAGAAGTTCCTGTCTCAGCCACTGCAGTGCCTTAGTACAGCTAGACCCACCTGAGTCACTAACTTCAGGCTGGATAGACAGGATGCAAACCCTTCAGTACAGCAACTTTGTCAGCTAGTATCCTGGTTTAGGTTTTTGCTCCTCTGGCAGCGAGGGGGTTAACAGCTCAGCTCTTGCCTGGGCCTCAGTCGCTGCCAGTGATTCAAGGTTAGAGAGATAGGCATGCCTCTGTGAATAAACATATTTGGGAGAGAAGAAAAAAAAACTTAGTAGCAAGATGTAGAGTGCCGGGTCAGGGCCTGTATGGAGAAGCTGAAAGCCATGAAGGCCCCCCAGACCTACTAGAGAAGGGGTAGGAAGAATTCCAGGCATCTCCTGCTGCTGTTTGTGGAAAGGAATATGGTGCAAACCTGTGGAATAGAGAGAGAGGAACCAGTGATGCAGAATCCACTGAAGCCACGACTGAAGATGGAGAATCATGCTGCAACAGCTGCAGATGTTCTTCGGAGCCCAGAAACACGGAGCCAGAGCTGAGCTCGGCAGAGATCCTTTGGACAGATGTTTTGTGACAGAATTTCATTGTGGTAGGATCTGAACTATGTACTTTGTGATGGACTCATTATGACGCAGCAAAAAGCCAATACTGAAAAAGCTACATCCTGTGATATGACTCTCGGACAACAGAGAATGGAAGAGCTGTTGTCCGAAAGGGTGGAGATCTCACTTGGGAAAGGGTAATGAAAGACTTTTCCTCTCGTGAGAGAGAGAGAGAGAGAGGTTTGTCCCCTACCCCTGTTCCTCCTTTGTCTCCTGGTCGAAAAAGGGAATATGAGATCTGTTGTAAGAGAAGATCTCTGATCTTGTTAGTTATAAATAAATAAATATTCTTCATTGGTAGCTTTCCTTGTTTTTGCTTGTGACCAGTTTTATTTTCCAGTTTTTTCCTCCAGGAGAGGGTGTGGGTGAATCTCTGGCATCCAGCCAGGGTCAAACCACGACAGCTAGATACACGGTCTTTCTTATTTCTCAAACTTTGAAGTGGTTTCGTGGTCATACAGAAGCTGTTTAGTCAGCACAGCTTCCCTGCTAGGCAGCAGTTATAGGGAGCAGGGATGGAGTGTCAGGAAAGACAGAAATTGCACTTTTGCATTCATTTGGAAACTATGTGTTCATCTGCTTGTACCTCTGCTGGGAAGTGCCTCAAAATTAACTTAGAAGAGACACTATCTTCTGCTATTCCCATCTTGGGCTTCATGCTCACTGAACCCAGGATCTGCCCACATCAGTGGCAGAGCTGAATCAAGAGGCAGCAACTGGGGATACAGACTGCCAGCAGTCATTTTGAGACTTCCATTTTCCATCCCTCCTTACTTAGACTCCACTTTTTATCTACCTTTAATATTGAGAAAGATCTCCTCTTTCTAACTTCGCAGTGCTTTTCATCTAACAGGACAGTTTGGACTAGATGATCCTTATGGGTCCTTTCCAACTCAGAATATCCTGTGATCCTGTAACACAGTCCCTTCAACTCCCTTTGAGGGCTCCAGATTTCATTGCTGGGGAGAAAAAGAGAAGAAAGTGAAAAGGGAGAAAAAAATCTCTCATGGAGTTGTGACCAATATGGTCCAGTGAAAGGTGTCTCTGCCCACAGCAGGGTGGTTGGAGCAAGATGGACTTTAAGGTCCCTTGCAACTCAAATCATTCTATAATTCTATGGAATTCATGGACTAGAAATACTATGCAGAACCACAGAGCCATTCAAGAAATAGTGTCTTGTTTCATGTAAGTGATTAACTGGTGTTTCTGCTGCATTATAATTTGTGATTTGATATAGAGTTTTATATGAGCAAGCTGTACTCTTCCTTTGTGTGCTCCACTTGTGTGACAGATTGGACTAAATTCATTTACCTCCATACAGTTGCACTGATCTGACAAGTACACACTGACAAAAAATTCATTCCACTAGATTTTCAGGACAACTAGATTTTTATACATCAATTTTTCCTTCTCAGTTTGACTTTTTTTTTTCTTACTTTTTT
>WEKX01026552.1:0-17703 GCA_013390025.1 Pitta sordida | reverse complement strand
TTTTTTTTTTTTTTTTTACTACCTCGGTTCATTAGTCTTACCCTATCCGTCTTCTCTCCTTGTCCTACATGTTATCCTCTTATGTTTTCCTGTGTGATGTCTGAAATATAATAGGGAGCAGCTGCTTTTACTGCTGCTTCTGGCAGCACAAGTAGGAGAAGGATGATGAGGCCATGAGTACAAGTTGATTCTTGTATTTATTTAATTTCTCTTGATCTGGAATTAAAGAGAAATTGGTGTCTCGCCTGCGATACACTACATGCTGCACGACACACAAAAGCTCATCCTTTATTAAAGATCTGCACAAATAGTGTCATGTCCTGAGGATTGGACAAGATTTGACTGAGGTCTTGCTCCCTGTCCAGGTGGAGGATTCTGCTCCCATCTCACTGGCCCACTCCCAGCAGCTGTGGTGCCCTCTGGATCACACTACTCTCTTCTTTGGAGTTATAAATAACACCTCTGATGAAAAACAGATGGAAGTCACAGCCAGGTTTTCAGTGCTGAGAGGTAAGATAGGCTCCTGTGCAGCCAGTACCTATGGGATAGTTGAAAGTGACCCTGCCCATGGCAAAGGGTTTGGAACTAAATGAGCTTTAAGGTTGCTTCTGACCCAAACCATTCTGTGATTCTGCACAGAACTGTGGAGGCAGAGCTGGTGAGATAGTGTTCACTATCTCCAGAAGTTTAAGTCTCTCTGTGAGACATCTCTCCTATCAATATCATTTGTTCTGCTATGGAATTTAATTGTCACTCCTGCTCCTCAGATTTGTATGGATTTTTATTAAAGAATGAAATGCCTCAAAGTTTTAAAGCAGTAAATATGCTAAAAGAAAAAAAAAGCTTCATAAACAAGTAAAAATATTATTGTGAATATTTTTTCCTGCCCTACAAAAGAAGACAGTGGTTGTTAAAATTGGAGTGCTTGGAGGTTAAAGCCTTCTTCTTGCCAGCTGAAAGAGGGGGCAACCTGAAAAGTCTTTCACATGGCTCCAGCAAGGCTCTTGTCCTTCAGCAAGGGGGAGACACCTTAGAAGACAGCAAAGCTGGTTGACAGGGTGACCCAGCATGACTATATAACTGTCTTCAAGGAGCAGCAGCCCCAGAACTGTGCTTTGAGAGCAAAGGTCCATCTGGCCAAGAGCTGAGACCCATTTTTACAGGGAGAGCTTCATATCCCTGTTGGTACATTGTCTGCCTGTCCTCCAATTTATTTAGGTGAAGAGGTTGGGTTCAGTGTCAGCTTTAAATGGCTGATTTCAGTGGTGTTTCCTCTGTGGTTTTGTTTTAGATTTGTCTGAAGGCAGATAATGTCCTTTGTCCCTTCCTACAGCAGCCAGCCACTCAGCACCGGCTGTCCCAGCACAGCTGTGAGGATTTATTCAACATAAATCAGCAATCTGGAAATGCTCTGGATGCATTCTTTTCCAGTCATGGAGACAGCTCTCCTTCGAACAGGACACTGAATTGTAAATAACATCACTTGTCTTTATGGTAAGAGATGACACTCAGTTAATAGGATGGCAAAGTTTATACACTACCCTATAATTAAAAAACAAGGGGAAAGACAGACCACTTAAAAGAGCTTCCCGCTGTGACAAATTCCGTGAAGAATAACATTTTAACACTGTTGTAAAACGCTACCACGTTGGCTGTAAATTCTCCAAGGGTAATGAGTAGTACATAGTACGGTTTGCCTTTCATTTATTTTGCAGTCTGATGCCCAATCTTCTCTGAAAAGAAACGCAGATCATTTGATCAATTGATCCAAAACATATCTTAAAGAAACAGCTTTGCTCCCCCTCCAGTGCCTAATTTCATTTGTCTAATTAAAGCAGTATCATTTGCATTTCTGAGGTATGTGGCTTTTGCTCTGCACAAATAAATACCATGCCCATCATTTAATTCTAATCTTTTTTTCCCTCTAGCAGCTCAGTTTTCATATCTTGTTGTTCATTGGCTTAAATTCATATTTTTTTATATTATCTTTGTTTTTAACTGAGTGTTACTCCCATCCTCTACTTTCACGATAACTTTTTGTGGCAGGGACCAACTTCTCCTAATCTATCAGCATTCTCTAGGCGCAAAACCCTAGGTAAAGCCTGCTTCACAGTAGATAGCCTTTCAAATCTTCTTGGGCTCAACCTTTACATTTCTTTTGCATCCTTTTTAACTTGGGAATATAGCAAGTTCCTAGCTTATTTTTTTTCCTTAATTTGTAATGAAAGAGACCCCTCCTCCCATCCTCCCATTTCCTCCCAAGATTAATTGAAAAGCAGCCATCTAAACCCCCACTAATTTGTTTCAAAGCCAGCTATTTCCTAAAACAGTTGCAGAAGATGAAAGTTGTTGATAGGAGCAGTAAAGGTTTTTTTTTCTGTGTTCTGCTGCTACATGCCATTTAAATCCCTGGCTTTGCTCCCATATCTCTTGACACAAGTATCTGAGCTCCCATGGATAAAATCCACAAGGCTCACATAGTCTTTAGTTTGACCTTCCAGAGGCTGAGTTCGCTTTCTGCTGAACAGTTCGGTAATGGGTTGTGAACGCTGGAGCAGAGGAGGTGGGAACAGGGGTTTTAGTATTTAAGGTTATCATTTTGCATGCCACTTCAGGGGTCAGATCTTTCCCAGCCCGAGCAGCTGCTGAGCCAGCTCTGGAAGAGCCCAATATGGAGGGGTCTGTGTGCAAGGTGGGATGGATGGAAGGCTTTCTGCTTCAACTTGCAAAATTAATCGATTACAACACATATCTATTTGAGTGCTGGAATTCAAGGCAGCATAGAGAATAGCAGGGAATAATTGAACAGATTTAGATTAGTCACAAGGAAGAAAATTTTTGCGATGAGACTGGTGAGACACCGACACAGATTGCCCTGAGAGAGATAGTGGAATCCTGCATCCCCAGAAACATTCAAGGCCAGGCTGGATGGAGCTCTGAACAATCTGGTCAAGTAGAAGGCATGCCCGTCTGTGGCAGCAGGGTTGAACTAGATGGTCTGTAAGGTCACCTTCAACCCAAACCATTCTGTCATTCTCTGATTCTATAACTTTACCAAGTCATTGACTGGAGGATCAAAACTTGCCTTTAGTATGTGCATGGTATTACTAACAAAAGTTACTCTCCTCCAGAAGGCTGCACATGACCAGATTATCAGGACAAAGCTCATTTTTTTGGTCCCTGCAGTCAGCTTGATTTCATCTGAGTTATGAATGTTTCTGCATATGCTCACTGCCAAATTCACATCCTAAGCCAGTTGTGTCAGAATCTTTTTTTTTCCCTTCTCAAATTTAGATGTTTTCTTCTTGGGACTGAATCCCAGTTTCCTCCTATTTGTTGTTATCCTCAGTTTCGCGCTTGTCTGGGGCAGGGGGTTTCCACTGTAACTGAACCACGATTGATGCAGTACTTGACTGATGTACTGTGTTTCTATTTCATCAGCTTTCTACACAACTACCATAAAATTAATCCTGCATTTCTAAAACGTTTCAGAGTGCTGTAAAAATTGCCCATTAGGTCAATTTATTTAGTGTATGGGGTTTTATTTCATTTAAGCTTTTTCTGTGCTGTTCTATTACTTTGCATCTCAATGCTCCCATAGGTAAAAGATAAAAGGGGCATCTAAAGGCCACATAAGCAGGGAGACATGTAACCACTGGGCTCTGAATCATGTTTTTTCCCCCCTGCTTTTGTTTCCACTGGCATTGGCAGTGTTCATTACACAATAGAGTGTGTTAAAAAATGTATTCAAAGTGCAATTCAATTGCTGCTTGACTGGATTTGTCTCTGGTCTTTGGCTGCCACTGAAGTGCTGACTTAAAAATCACTGAAAACTAGCCATTTCTAATGAGAAGGATTTTACCAAGCAGGTATTTAAATAAAGAACAACAAAACCCACTTTTCTCTCCATCCCAGCTGTCTTTTATCCCATTGAATATCATCAAATGGGTTGGAGTCATGCGTGAAGTTTGTCACTTCTGAGTTGCTGACAGTACCTACCGCAATGTATGACATGACGTGAATTTTAAACAGCTTTATTGAAATAACCCCAAATTTATTGAGGTATTGCCATCTGTTATGTAGCACTATTTTTCCCAAAGGCAACTGGGAAAAACAAGACAAAATGGCTGCCATTAGAATTCTTGTTCCTTGGATATATGAACATTTCAGTTGCTGAATAAAAATAGTCACTATACCATATTCAGTCCATCTATTCCAGCACAAGTTTCATACTGAAATACAATACAACCTCGCACTTAGGTATCTCTTTGCTTTTGCACATATAAAAAGGTGAGAGGAATAAATTTTCTTGAGTTTTATAGAGATATAAAAACTTCATAGTAGACAAAACTGGCCTCCTTGTCCTCCAGATTTCTAAAGGACACACTTCATTGTATATGTGCCCTCGGTGTTTCCCAGCATGTTGCCATCAATACAAGGACCATGCAGAATGACAAGCCATCATGGACCATAGATCCACACAACAGGAGAGATGACATTTCACTTAGGGTTACCTTAAGTAACTAAAATGTTCATTTGGATTTTACTTAGTGGTGTACTGAAGATATTTTTCAAGATATCTGAGTGTGTTGGGTTGTAAGGGACCTTAAAGAAGATCTGGTTCCAACTTCCACCAGACAAGGTTCCTCAAAACACTATCCAGCTTGTCCATAGAGGAGAATAATCAAGCAGAATACTAGATCTCTTGGTGAAAAATAGGTTTTATTATTACAAATATTGTTATCCCTTACTGTGAAGAGAATTTATTATAAAATATTGACCCCCAGCCCCACACTATCACTGCTTCTTCATGTATTTTAGACCATTTTCCCAAGAAAACATAAGAAAAATACTCATCAGTAATGGCATCCTTGTTATAAAATATTAAGTTATTTTGGTTTGGTTTTTTAACCTACAAAACCACTACAAATTACAGTATCATGTTAAGTGATGAAATGGAGAAGGTCCTTTTTAATTCAGTCTCTCTGCCTGATTCACACTAGAGAGCAGAGTTATTTTCTTCACAGACTAATGCTTTGATAAGATCTGTCTGTATCCAACTAGCTGATAAGCTGGGAACTCAAGATCCAATGTCACCTTTTATTTTATTTCCTCCTTTATCTGTCCATGGTGCAGAGATCTGGAGACACAATTACTCTAAAGTTTTCAGAATATTTTCTCAGTCATAATTTATAAGTTAAATACTCAAATAGCATTTTGTTGCTTTTAATCACAAGTGAAATAAGATTTTCTGAGGGGAAAAAAATTATTTTAAATGATTAAAAGCTGTAAATCTCCTAGAGATGACTCTTCGCATTTGGAGTCCAGATCATAAAATTTTGCCACTGTTTGATTCAGAGACCACCTGTCTTCTACTGGCCTAGAATTTTGACTAGAAAAGTAAGAAATTGCTTAGTTTGGCAAAACATTAACCAGGCCAACAAGCACTTCTTAGCTCCACATAAGTAGGTAGTTACCTTTTTTTTTGGTAACAAAATTTTGTGTATAATACCTTGGACGAGGATTTTGAGATGTACCTGTTCCCAGGCTTTGTATTTTGATCAGACCACTTGACTCTATTTTAATGTTTAATGCTCTATTTTGAAATCAGGCTTGGTACTTCAAAGGAAAATGGCCTGGAAAGATGATTTAAATAAGTAATGATCAGTCATTTATTATTATTCAAGGGAAGCTGCAACATAATGTATATTTTAACACTGACAGGGTTTATACAATGAAATTATTGTAGTAGTAATGCGATTACTTACAACTGCAAAACAAAAACACAAAACAAACCACAGTTTGAGGCTATTTATTTATTTTTGTTACTGTGAATATATATATATAATGCAGGCTTTAAACAGATCCTCTTTGTGGCTTTTTTATTCTTTGGTTTGACCATACTTTGCTTTCCCTGAATAACTCCCATCGATTTCCAACTCTGCTTACTCTAAACTGTAACACTAAAAAGGTTGCCTGGCCTGTCTCTGAGCATGGCCACTCCATCTCTGTTTATCAGATAAAGTCATCACGAGGGAGGAATCGCAGGAATCTCACTCTGGGCTCCAACAGCCATTAAAGCTTGACCTGTGACTCTGTGGAATTCCTCACGTCTCCTGTGTAGTCATTCCTCTGCTACCACGGAAACTTCCAGTTATTGCTGGTAGCAATGGCCAGCTGCTTTGATCACCTGCCTTGCAGGGCAATTTTCCTGTGGAGGAAAATTACGGACACTGTTCCACTGTTCCAGCTACAAAAGCAAATCTCAGGGTTTTCCTCGGCTTCTTTCTAAGTCAATAGACCCTAAAATAAAAATAAAGGAAGTTTAGGAATTGTTTTGACTATATCTTCCCAGTGAGGAAGATGCTTGGCTGACAATTGCTTTAGAAGCATGATGAGCAAAAAGAGGATCTGCCTCATCCCTTCATCCTTGAGATTCTCCACACTGTGTTCCGATTAGTGGATCATGCGAAAGAAAGGTGGCAATTATCTTTTTTTCCTTAAACACTGAGAAAAAATCCATATTTCCATTCCCGACCTATCACCTTCTCATGGATACACTGGCATCAGTACAAAGATTTATCCCTAAGCTTATTCCCTGTCTTACACCAGATTTTTCACCGATTCATGCTTGATGCTTCTCATATCTTTTATATAGGTCCATGGATATTTACATAATCACATGACAATTATATATTTTCAGACACATTTTGTTTTCATTAACTTTTTCAAAAAGTTGTTCTGGTATTTCATTTCTTGAACACAATCTTATAAATGCCGCTGAGAAATAAATCAAAACAAATTACATAAGGAATGGAGTCTTAGTGCCAAGGTTTTATTTTCTGTACTGCACACGTAAAGTTTTTCTAGTTAATTGAGAACAAACACAGCACAACTAGCTCCTACAACATGAATTTAATTTCCTTGAAGCTAAATAAAGACCAAACAAAACCATTCTTGTTACAATTCCCATCTTCAAAGGAGTTTATTTATTTTCTTTTATAGGTTTAGACAGCCTTGAGCTCTCTGTGTTTAGATTAAATCAGCTCCAGAATCCTCCTATCCCTCTTAGCTGTAAACAGTGCTGAAATAGGAATGATACCTCAGGATTAAAGATGAAATCAGTGGGATTAAGTGGAAAAATGTTGCCAAGAAGCCAGAGTAGCCCTGGCCTAGATTCCCACAGTCTTGAACCTGTTCGGGTCTCCAGCATTGGTCAAGTGGCTGGGAAAAATACCACAATTCCATGTTTATTTACTGGACGGGGCATCTGTTCAAAACACACAGTAAATCAGAACAGTAGAAGTAATACTTTAACATGTGAATATTGATGAATCTGTGTGACGCATTCAATAACCTTCTTCATGTTCTCTGTCTTAAAACTGAGAGCTGCAACTTCAAATTACAAAATTTAAACTGCTTTTGGTCAGTATATTCTCATTTTAGAGAGATTTTATCCTCACAGTTTACAAAAGAAATCATGGCATCAGGTCTGAATTTTTGATTAGCCACATATATTCCAAATTATCTCTTTACGGCATTAAAAAATAATTGGTGAGCCTTTAAGCTGCCCATGAGGAAAAAAAAATTAACACTATTTTCCCCTCTGAAAGCACATTTTTGTTACACTGATGGTGGAACTATGTAGGAGAAATGAGGCCAGCCCAGGAGTGATGAGTGCTGGATGTCTGGGGCAGCTGTGCTGGCGTCAGGACCCTGGAGGCAGCACAGGGAGGGTGCCTATGGTCTAAGAGGTCACCTGGCATGTATTTCTTGTTTGAGGGTACTTTGGTATGAAGAAACTTTGCCTGTAATTGGCCAGGTGAGGACAGGCATTTGTGCGAAAGCTTGAATAGAAAGAGCGTGGGAAAATTGATTTCAAAGCATGATAACTTCCTGTTGTCTGCTGGGGTTATTTAATATCTTTTTATATGTGTTTTAAACCAGCATGTTATGTGAATGGTCAGGTTTTGTCACAAGGTATGGTCTGTAGAGAGCGTACTTCAGACAGAGGGTTCCTGAAATTTAATTGCCTTGGCTCTCCCTCCTGTAGCTTCTGGGTACCAGAGCACTCCTTTCCATTGCCACTTCCATCTTGACCGCTCACCAACACCAGACTGCCTGGCCAGGCTGCTTGGAAACTCAATTTACATTCTGATTGTTTCAGTGCTGTCACTTGAGAGAGGAGCTGAAATTGTCTTTGATGAATGAGCAGCGGTTTGTAGTCCAAAGTCTACCTTCCTCAGATCCCTCAGGTTTGAAAATACCAACAGTGAAATCTCCTTAGAAGACAGTGGAGTCACTGCAGATTAATTTTAAAAAGGAAATTACAGGATAAAAGAACATTTCAACATACAACATTGAACCCCACTACATTCTGTTTACTCCTAGGCTGTTGCCACTGCTGTTACTTCCAGAAAGGTGCAATTGTAAAGACCAAGCTGCTGCCTCATCTCAGTTGTAAAATACCCACTGTGAGATCTCTCTTGCCTAATCCTAGAGTTTTCCTGCCCACTAGTAATCTAGTTGAAATAATCCTCTGACAGAACATAGGACATGCATGGCATCCTTTCCTCCAACTGCTCTTTATGCCATTAAAATCATAGATAATAAATAATTTGGATTGCTAGTAGTAAGCTGAGAGTAAAACAATCTTTAGCAAGAAAATTATGATGATTAATTATCCTCTGGACTCTGGTTAGGAGGAAGAAGCCCAGGAAGAAGAAAATGATAATTTTATTTGAAATGAAAATATTTTAATATTTTACCAGTACCAGTAAGGACAGGATTACCTGTTATTAATTTACAACAGGTAACCTTTCAATTGTTAAATAGGCATTACAATTATAATATGAAATATGTATAAAACATGCTGTATGTGAACTGTGGAGGCCAACTACTTTTTTCCTCCCATGTTGAATGAGGAACTCTTTCTGCCATTGTTCTGTGATGAACACTGGCCAGAAGGAAAAGAAAGCTCACATCAGGACAGTGACCTGTTGAGAGTGCTGGACTTGAAAGAATAGGAGGCTAATGAGATCCTTGATGATATCTCAGTACCTGAGAAGAACTTTATACTGATGAAAACCTTTCAAAGTTATTTATAAATCATTTTTAAAAAGGATTAATTCTCCTCAACCTACACCAATGTGTAAGAAATTCTGTTGTGCAAAAGTCAAAAGCTGTTTCTTTTAATGCAAGTGATGCTGAACTGGTATAGATAGAATAGTTTTAAAACACTTTCCGTTTCATTTATCATCATTATTGTTACAAGCATCTGATCTTCTGTAGTATTGAAAAGCCAGTAAAAGTGAACATCTCTACCAAGCTTGTCGCTAATTTATATCATCATACTGGACATGTCTTGCAGGTTGTCTGCTTCTGAATTTCTTCTTATAATTGCAGAAATAATTGTACTTGCCCTCATTTGCACAGTAATTTCAGATCCAGGGGGCAACATCCTATAAAACCATTAAGGGTTATCTTACTGGAGGTAAGTACGTATATTAAAAATTACTTCAAACCTTGCATGGAGAAAACGTTGCCAACTCTGAATGTAATTTTTATTACATCCTTTTCATATTACACAGGTAATATAATACACCTGTAATATAGTTTTAACACATACCCTTTTTTTTTTTTTATTAGATGTAATTTTGCAATTAGTTCCACAGTACAGCTCAGGAGACAAATGAGACCGATGAAAGTATTTCGCTGTTTCATCTTTAGCATGCATGATGGTTCAAACATTACTGATTTTCCAGTCATCCTGTGGGATTGCAGATTGGTCACAAGCTGCCAGGGTGGTGCATCTTGCCTGGAGAATTCATTCCTCTTGTGCTCTGAGCTGTCCCATCACCACCATCACCCTGACCCACTCCAGGGTCTGGGAAAGCCACAGAACCCACCAGTGAAATGGGCTGCTTGTTTTTCTACTGATGAAAAGCAGGAAAACTCAGATGCAGATGGGAAATATTTCCAAAAGGCAAAGTTAGTCACGAGGAAGGTTTCAGCACGATAACACAGAGGAGGAAATCCTATCAGTGTGAGCAAGAGCTAGAATAAACAAGTCACTACAAATACTTCTTTCCCCTTTAATAAATATTTGACTGAGGTCATCAACCTTTACTGAACTGGACCTGCATTTGATAACACAGACCATTCCTTCCTCTTAAAAAGTAGGTTTGCTTGTTTTAGAAGTCAGAGCTTGCAAATCTCTTTGCACAGGCTTTTCTGACCTGTAAATCAGCAAGAAACCAAAACAGTTATTACTCAGGTATACTCTAAAAATCTAGTTACATAGTCCCTATTCTTTTTAATTAAACCAAGTTGGTGAAGACATTCTCTGTTCCAGCTCACCAAATAAAATTGTTCCTGAAAAGTAGTGATGATCACAGCACATACACCCATGTGCCTGTGAGGGGCAAACAACCCAAATTTTGGCAGCTTAGAGCTGTGCCAGCATGCCATGCTCATCAATAATGATCGAAAAGAGTTAAGTTGACATGTCTCTCCCCCTTTTTTTGTCTCAATTATGCTGTTTGGTCTGTTTGGTAACAAATAATTGAAGCATTCCTTCAGTCCAGGTAACTTATATTTTCGTTCAGGAACATTCACTTTTATTATTCTTAGGTACAGGTTCTGGACCCATAGGACCTTGTAGTCCAACTCCCAAGTGAACGCCCACCCAGGGATCGAACCCACAACTCTGGAGCCATGGGCACCACGCTCCTTCCATCCAAGGTTCCCATCATCTAGGCTATGTCACTGAGTTCCTCATGCAGTCTTCTCTTAAACACCTCCAGGGATGGAAACTCCACCACCTCTCTGGGCAGACCATTCCACTGTGAGATCACTCTCTCTGTGAAAAACCTCTTCCTACACAAGATAAAGGATGGGAACTAAACTGAGAAACACTGACATTTGTTATTACCAATTGCAGTGTATTCTCCAATTTTGCTTTATTCCTTTTCACCTTGGTTTATTCCCCTTCACCTTTGCTTTCAAAATTTTCTATCTAAATATCAAACCCTATCCTATGACATCCCCAGTACACGGTACTGTAAAAACTCTCTGGCCAGCAGGAGGAACTGGGATCTTTCCAACCTGCACTTTGCTTTAGAGTGTTTTCACATAATATTCTGAGTTTTCACAGCTATCAGCTTCTTGGCATCTGCAGCAAGATTATTTCCTTGTACAACATATCTTTAAGCACATGGTGTCACTGTTCAAATATATAAAATATAAAAATATTTTAATTCCTAGAGACAACAGCCACCATCTATGAGTCTGGGGGAAGATCTGTTTGATTTCACAAGCAAGAAGGGCAATTCTTTCTCAAATCCTCTGAGGCTGGCACAGGATGTGCTCTGCTTCACCCTGTAAAACACAACACAGCTGGTAACTCCCAAGGAAACTGCCTGTATCGCTGGTAACCAGAAACCACAACAGCTTCATTTTCCTTACATTGATGCTGCTAGAGCAGCAACTTCTAAAAATGTCATGCTTCTGTCTATAATGCAGTGTGTCACATAGCCAAATATCTCACAGGAAAGATGGCAAAATTGCTGCAACTCTATGTGAGAAACTCAGTAAAATATAGTATGTCCTAGAACTAAAGAAAATAGGGGCATAAATTGTCAACCTGTCTGAGAGCCAAGGTGCTTAGTAATTTTCTTATCTCAAATGGTGTCCTGTAAATTGGGTACGAAAAGGACTCAGAATATCAGCAGATTTTAAACATTAAAATACCACCACCAGTTATGGTAGCTGAGGAAACTGGTGCTTCACAGGGGAAATCCTCAGACGCCCAACATTTTGCTTGCCATTACATCTTCTACCTTACTACATCAGGTCAAAGCTTGTGGTATAGATGTTTAAGATGTGCAAGATTTCTCAAGCATTTTTCCCCCACTGTATTTCATCTAATACAATTTTAGTCACTTTCTCAGTACATCCAAAGAAGGAGAGCAAAATCTTTCTGTGGCTAATCTACTGGCCATAAATTCTCAGACAGTAGTGAAAGCTTGTGTGACCTCATGGACAAAATGTTTGCCTCATATTTTGAAGTTCATCAATTCAAATCCTATTAATAGTCTCTTTTTATGAAATGTCTCATAGCTTATTTTAAGTGGTATAATTACACATTCGGCCAGTTAATTATTACTGAATTCCTCCAGCAACAACAAAAAGGGCAAACAACCCACTAAAAACAACTTAGAAAGTAATACTTACAAAATGATTAGCAATTTAAACAGTCCAATTAAATGAGACAATTAAGTTTAAGTAGGTTTCTCATTAGAGTAATTTTCTGTACTCACAGCTGTACAAAAGTCTTATAAGGCTTTGTGGGAACTTGGGAGCTCGATGCATTTCTATGAACGTAAATGTTCCATGACTGGAGCTCATACGTATGTATCTAATGAAAGAGTTTGGTTGAGGGAATTCATAAACACACATATGGGAGATCTTGGTTGGAGAAAGAGATCTATTTTCTTCAATAGAATCTCATTTACCTTATTGAAAGACATACCACACACCTCTCTTGAGTTTATTGGGAAGGACAGCCCTATTTAACACTTTAAGAGCAAATGACATCTTGTTTGAACCAATATTTCTGGGAGATGTTGGACCATAACACAAATAAAAACAGCTTTCTGTGGGACTTCATGGTCATACACCAAAATGAATGTGCTGCTTCACAAAGTAGCTGTAATATTCTGGGTGGAAACACCTTGATTGTCCAACTCAGTACAATGAGATTATTTGATTCTTGGGGCCCAGTGGCAATGCTTTTCTTACATGGAATAATGTTTGACAGAATAAATAATAAGCCAAGGAGAATGTGTATGTCTAAACACATAACACACATGTGTTAGAAAGTCAACCTGTGTCCTTTAGTCCTGTTTTAGGGAGTTAAAGAGATTATTAGTTGAGTTTCACTTTCTGATGCCCTCTTTCTTTGTAAGTGTTGGGTGAATGCACTGTTGCCAGGCAGCAAGGAAATGACAAATTATTCCAGTGGCTCCTTGGGCAAGACCATTCAGGTAAGGCAAGCCCAACCTGGCCACTGCTGGCTGTGATTCCTGGGAGAGTCAGATGAGACCAAAAGAGCTCTGTGTTCACCATCAGGTGTGTGCCAAGAGAGGGGGACAAAGCTGGGGAGAAATATTTGTCATTGCCCCAGAGGACTTCAGCTCTGCCAGCAAGCTGGAGGGAGGGAGCCTTCAACAGCCAAAGCCAAAAGCAAACCAGCCCTGGAGGGTTTTTTTATACCTGTGTAAAAGTGCACAGCTTTGTATTTAAAGAGTAGGTTTTGTTGTGACAGTTTTGTCTTAACATGTCAGAATTCAAAAAGAAATGAGTGTTGTGAATAAGGAAAGAAAGGCATTCTTTGCAGAGGTGACTTTCAGACTAAAGCCAGGACCATTTGTCTTGAAGCTCATTTCACATTAGGACGTGTTTCTCACAATATGTTAAGCCCTAAGGGGATGCTAAGATGAAAAATGTGTTTTAATTATTTCGTATGGGTTGAACAAAAAGACTTGAAACTTTATCTCTTCTTTCTACAGCCATCCATGCATGAAATTAAGAGAATTCTATAATATACAGCAGAGAAACAGAGCACAATGAAGTTGAAATCCAGTTTGAACTCAGCACTGGGCAAAGATGAGAGCAACTATGCTGTGTGTAATCCCACAAAATTCCAGATATTTTGTCTTGTATTAAAGATTAAATTGTCAATAGCAGAAAGGAATATATGAGAGCAAGTGGGAGATAGCCATGGTAACACAAAAAGATATCTATTATTTCCCAGGTAAGGGTGCACAGGAAAATACTTATTCCCAACATGTGGAACACAATGTCTGAGGGAGGAAAAGAGATGCTATGAGGTAGCTTTATGTCTGATTTCCTTCTCTGGGGCAAAAATAACAGAATCATGGAATGTTTTGGGTTGGAAGCGACTTCAGAGATCATCTTGTTCCAAGTCCCCTGCCATGGGCAAGGACACTTTCCACTAGACCAAGATGAATCACTATTGTAGTCTCTGTTTATCCTCCAACCTGCAAGGCTGCAGCCAAAGAAACTCAGTATTTCCTTCTCCCAGACTGTTGGCTGGTTTGGCAGTAAGGATTGACCTTACACACGCAGCAGAGGATGAAATAACACTTTAAAAGTGTTCAGTGATGTTCAGTGATGTTCATCACTGAGCTGTGCTACAGAGATTCTGAGGTTTTGACTTGAGATCTAGAGATAATAGGAATGAAATACTGATGAGCTGAGGATAACAAATGACACTTTGGAGAACGCTCTTGAAGGTGATGAACAACTTTTGGATGCCTTTATACTGCCTACTCAAATCTCTCATCAGTAAAGGTAACCTTAATGTTGTATTTTCATTGAGAAGGTAAAACACCTGTAATATCCCAGAGAAACTGGGCACAGCCTGTGGATTTGATGAAGACTGGTTTAACTTGTACACTAACACACTTTCTGATCTTTTCTCCTTAATTAATATGCAGCTTTATCAATAACTGATTCACAAAATCTACTGTCACAAATTCTATTTTACAACATGTTGTTTATCAATAAAACTTCCTTTGTACTTAGATGATTGAGTGTCAAGTGATCATTTTTTTGTTTCCAGAAGACCTTTTATAATAGAAGAAATTAGAGATGATATTAGAATAACTAAACAGGGTTCATGGGTTCACATGTAACAAGAAAACAGAACTGTGCATTAATATACAAGCTGTGAAAATTATTCATTTGACATTCAATTAAGAAAACTACATGATAACTGTCATTGTTTTTTTCCTATTTTATTATTTTTTTTGTTCCCTAAATCATAATTCAGAATGGGTGAAAGGAGGAAACTGCAGTAAAATTGTTACACAAGCATATTATATACACACACAGAAACTCTTTTAAACTCGCGCAGGTTTCTTTGGTCTTGGCTTAGATGATCTTGACTGAGGTTATAGAATACATAATCCACTACCAAAAAAGAATCCTACACTGTAAACTGAAAAAATGGCAATCTGCCCTCCTCCCAGCTCCAGGAAGCTCAAATAAAATCAAGAGAAGACATATTCTGTTACAAAGCAAAAGTCTGAACATCAAAATCAATGATAGGTCAAATCCATCAAATCCAACTGTAGCCATAGTTATGGCTCCCTGAGATTATATTTGTTTGAAATTTGGAATAATCTGTGTTTATTTTTTAAATTCAGTTTGAACTCAATGATTAATTTCAAAGCAATGAAAGAGCAACAAAATGTTAGTTAGTCCAAGCAGTGGAGAAGATCAATTAGCACTCCATGGCTCTTTGAAAAAAAGACAGTGCATGTTTGGAAAACATGGGAAAATAGCAGAAAATTGGGGGGGTCAGTATATTTACCACATAAGGAAGGAAAACATACCAGAAACATTAGTGTTGCAATGCAGAAAAGCATTATTTTTCATTGTATCCACTACTCGTTTTGCCAGTTGTAACAAGATGAAGAGATTAAAGGTAGCAGGTTGTTGTGGGATGCAATAGATAGAAGCAAAGAAAAACAGACAATGAGAACAAGAACAGTTGTATTTACTCTACTTGCATGAATAAAGTCAGACACACACGTGCAGGGTTGGAACCAGATCCATAAATCCCTGCACATACAGTGAAGTGAATGAACACAAAGAGTTAACAAAGCCAATTATTGTGCACTAAGTGGGTTTGCTGAGTGGGTTTACTCAGGAGAGTCAGTTCATAGATTTGAGTATTTGAAAAGCCTCACAGTTTACTGCCTCCAGTTGTCTATCTTTAGGCAACCCTTGGTGCTCTGTGTATTGAAACTGTTTATTTGGTTTGTGTTTTGTTTACATCCTCTGTTTTGCTCCTGTGCCACCCACAGAAATCTCTCAGCTGACAGCCCCAATGGACAAATAGTGCAGCAAAGTAAATATGTAATGTGAGAGAGGGAAAAATAAAAATGGGAGAGGCCATTGATGTATTTGATATGACAAAAACCAAACCAAAACAAAAAAAGAGATCACAAGCTCAATTTCAGCTCAGGAAAAGCACTGGTAGCCTAGTAATTAACTGACCTACCACATTGGATTTGCAGTTTGAAAGCTGCACCTTTCAGATAAAGCAATCTCAAAACCTACTACTGAGGAACCATGCAATGCAAAGTAAGCGATATGAGAAAAGTTAAGGATTTGTCTTGCATAACAAATGAAAATGTGGGACTGAAGAGTGCAAACCAAATGAGAAGCATGCAGAAGTGGTTGGTGTCGATGTTGAGGTGTGTATTGAGTCAGAGCTGCCTGCTGAGGATGAAGGTTTCAGAAACAGTCAGAGGTTTTTTGGAGGGATTTGTACCATGACAGTGAAGGTTCCTTACATGGACAAGTGTTCTCAAAACTCCTGGCAGTTCCTATAGATGAGATCATTGAATCATTTAGGTTGGAAAAGACCTAAAAGATCGAGTCCAACCATTAACCCAATACTGCGAAGGCTACCACTAAACCATATCCCTGAGTGCCAAATCTACATGTCTTTTAAACGGGGCAAGGGTCTGTAATCCACTTACTGACATAGAATTATTTCCAATTATACTAATCTTCAAGGGACAATTTATAGAAATAAGCCATTTCAGATAGATTTAATTAACGCCATTCATAACCAGTGTGTCCTAAACCTCCCCAGAAAGTCCTGAACTATTTAAATCCACAGGAGTCATCAATGGCAACAGAGTTCTCCATGACTTCCAAGCAGAGAAGATGGAAGTTTACAGGAGAAAATACTACTGACATTTTGTAGTCAGTGCATTAAAATATTTAGTAACGGGCAAATAAGAGAAATCAGGGTAAACAAAAGAGTGCATGTTTGTAGAGGTAGGTATGATATGCCTCAGGGGTACTGTGAGCACAGAAATGAAGTCCAAGTGACTAAGCATCCAAGACAAGCACATTTATCTTGAGCACATGTTCATTGTTCTCCCTGCATAATGGTATGTTATATTCTATTAAGAACAGAGAATTAAGCTGGAAGTATTTACACATTTTTAATGCATACAACTGCTTTTTATAATAAGTATTTCATTGTTTTCCTGCCAATGGCAAATACAGTTACTCTGTTAGTGCATTTATTTTTCTCTGTGGTGATCTGTAATTCTGTTCAGTGTCGCTGTACATCTCACACAGTGACTACAGCTAGAAATATAACCAACTCCTTTGTGACTCCTTAATTAACTTTTAACCTTCAGTTTCCTATTTCCTATATAATTGTCACAAAATAAATATCAACTCCATGGCCACTCATTTGCAATAGTCCTGGAACCCTTTGGTGTGCACTACTACAGGAAAAAGGAAACAGGACTTTAACTCCTTGAGAACTGAGTCATCACCAACCTATGAAAGTATAAACAGTGGGAAGTATAAACAAAGAGCAAAAATGAACAAAACAAGTCTGTGGAGACAGAGAAGTCAATACTGCAAAGCAATAAACCCACTCCAGAGAGGAGAGAACCTAGGAAAACTCACATGTCTGAAGGTAATGTTAAAACAACAGCAGTAATGAGGGCATTGGAAAGGCAAAGCAAAACAAACCAACTAAATGCAGTATTTTATATTTTGACCTTCCTTTAATCCAGTAACACCCCAATTACGAGCAACATTATTTTTAAAAGACTACTTTCACAGAATCACAGAATACTA
>WEKX01026551.1:42690-58957 GCA_013390025.1 Pitta sordida | reverse complement strand
CTCAGAATAACCTGTAAACCTGTGAATGGGTATGGAGATTTTACATAACATACCTATTGATTCACAACTATGCTCCACCTGAGAGCTATTAAGCCTTGCTGGCCATGCCTTTGTCTTTTGGGTAGGGTTTTGATTGTATATTCAGGGCCATCATTGCCAGTATAATGGCCCATACAAGCTTTCCAACTACAGTTATACCCCATCATTTGCAAGGAATGGGTCATCCTAGGCGCCTCGTGAAACGCCAAACTCGCAAAGACAAACAGTTCATTAATATACATTGAGGCTACGCCCATTGCTCCACCCCCTGGCAGTCCTGAGCGCTGTGGACAGTTTTTTGCTCCTGCCCATGGTCTCTTTCAGCACAGGGGAGCAAAGGGAACCGTTTCTGAGCAGCTGCTGCAACTGTGTGTTCGTAGCCCAAACCCCACGCCACTGATCCCCCCTCAGCCCCCCCTGGTGCTCGTGCCAGGTCCGAGGGTTCCACACTGACCCGCATGTGCTCGCCCTGCCTCTGTGGCAGGGAAGGGCCCTGAGCTCTGGTCAGCATTCTTGGAGCCCGGTAAAACCTTAACTTTGCAACACTGTAACACCCTGTGCCGCTAATGGCGGNGGCCTCCTGTGCTCCTAACAGACTCAGGCATTCGCTGCAGCCAGAGGTCTGGACAGCCACGTCCATGGACACCGGGGCAGCTTGCACCCGAACCTCCCTCGTGGTTTTGACCTTCTTTGCTTGTGGCGGTGTTGCACTGGGTCTCAGCGGAGTACACAGGAGACACACAGGACTGGGTCAGAGACCAGGACACAGTGCCGCAGGGCTCTAAATGCCATTGCGAGCTGGAGAAACCACGCGCCCTCCCTGCCCGTGTGCCCTCCCCAGGGGGCTGGCCCCACCCTGCCCACAGGGAGAGCTGGCCCCATCCCTCGGCGAAGCAGAGGCACTGCGCATGCATTGGTGAGGAAACCTCGCAGATCCCTGAAATCGGATTGCGAGAAATTTTCCTTGCAAATCCCTGGGGTCGCAATGGAGAGGTTGCAATGCAGCGGGGATTTACTGTATCAAATTCCTAAGTTTAAAAAAAAAAAAAAAAAAGAAAAAGGAACTAATTTATTTTTTTAATAAGTTTTAAAGTTTTAAGCTTCTGTATTTTGTTTCTTTATAAGTTTTAAATTGGATGTGCTATTTCTATATGTGTTTTATTCTTGCAGCCCTTTTTCATTTGTCTTGCCTTGTTATTTTATTAGGAAATGTGTAGATTCAATTTGTTTCTCTATGTTGTTTTTTTGCATGAAAAAATCTGTGAAATGGAAATCTTAATTTTTTGTGTTACAACAATTTTTGTGTAGTATTGTCTCAGATTTTATGTGAATCCCATTATTCAAAGTTGCCTAAATCCATTTAGAAAATTTTTAAAATTGGGAATTCTTAAAGTAAGTTTATTGGATATTCAGATCAATTTTTGTTTAGACAAAAAAACTCTAACAAAACTAAACAACAAACCAGTATTGTACAAAGTATATTTACTGAAATAGACTGGGGTGACTTTGGATAATAAGGGAAAGTTTAATATGTATTACAAAAGTTGCATTTGATGTGTCTTTAAAAGTTACATTTGCATAAATTGTGGCCTTTTAATTTCTTTTTATAAGGTGTTTCTTTAAAAGTTGCATTTTGTATTAATTGTAGCTTTATGTATTTCTCTGTATAAGGTGTATTTTGTATTTTTCTCCAGCTTTGTGTGGTATTTTCACGCATTTTTTTATATACTACCTACTCCTGTGTTAAGGGAAAAGTGACTAGTTCAAAGACTTTTTGTGAAATGAAGTGAGCATGTGCAGACATAACGAACCAAGAGTTGTTCAAAATCAGCTCCACCTCCTGAAATATGACTCTGACCAATCAAACTGTACTCCACCTCCAAAGAAATTACTCCAACGAATCAAGACTCCTCCCACATACTAGATGATAAAAAGTTGTCAGCCACAACTTGATTGAGCCACAACTTGATTGAGCCCCTGAAATTGGATCTCAAGCTCCCTGTGCCATTAACCTTGTTCTGTTTTCTCACTTAATTTTGTTAAATAAAATAATTATTTACTTACTAAATACAGTGAGATTCCCCTCGTTTTTAACATGGAGGTGGTCCTGTGCAGGACTAAGGGTTGGATTTATAAGGGGACTTATGTGTCCCTTCCCACTCAGCATATTCTGTGATTCTGTGAACACAGGCAGCAATAAGAAGGTGATTAGCATCATTAAAGGGGTTTACAAACTCAGGTTGAACTTTCTGCAATTACTGAAACAAATTCAGTCCACTTCCTATTAAATCTTTCAGATTATCTCAATCAGGACTCTGAGGAGTGTGAATCAGCAGGGATTAGCTTGGTCACTGTTGTGGTACAAGAGGGATAGTGAGTTCTGACCCTGCACATGTGAATTAAAGGGACTTTTAGTCCTACAAAGGAGAAGAAAGAAGAAGTCCTACAAAGAAGAAAGCCCTAAATAACATGTTGAATTGCCTTCCAGGCTTTCTATGATGCTATTCCCTGTGGCATCAGGACTGCACAGCCCACAGATTTATAAGTGGAAATAACATATGGTGTTATCTTGGCCACAAAATATTTTTCTTCTTCAGTTTTTTTCCTGTGCTTTGTTCACCTTTTAATGTCTTCCTACAGAGCCCCCAGCTTGTTGTAGTAGAACTCACCAGTGCAAGCTTTCCATTACACTCTCTCCCATAGGTTAAGTTGTTGCCCAGAGCAATAGTCTGAAAAAACCTAGGGGCTGGAAAGTTCTAAAATTAAAACCCTGCAGAGAAAATACTTTTGTTTTTTCCCTGAGAATTGAAATACAAATATGTATATCTTTGCCAGAAACAAAGGAACCTGTCCCACAGAGAAATGACAGCACGACAATGCTCTGTCCCTCTCCAAAGGGACTTGAAAGGCCTGGATGCAGCTCCAGACCGTGAGAGAATTGAGTATGGAAAGAAAATGTGACTTTGCCTTGCTCTCTGCTCCTTTGTTGGGCACTGAAGGGAATGTGGGAGCCAAGTGACCATTACCCTCACCTTCATGACATCAAGCAGAGAGCACTCCTGCCATTTTGAAGCTCAAGTTCATTTAGGTCTCTCCTTTCTTTACATTTCTGAATCAGATCCCAAGCTTTCCTATAGCAAGGACTTCTTTATTACAGTGATGTGCCCCTAGGTTGGTGGGCTGCAGAAGGTACTCTTCTGCATGGCAAGTTACTGTGCTGTGAGAATCATTCATTTTCCACACATAAGTTTCTGCCATAAAAGCCATTTTTCAGCAGCTGTGCAGAACGGAAATGCTGGCAGAAGGGTGAGACTGGCCTTTTAATTTGGCTTGAAAACTACCTCTCAGACTATCTGCAATTTTTGGCAGGAAATACCTGAGAAGCCAAAAGAAAGCATCCATCCACTCCCTCCTGGAGCTCTGGAACTGTGGCTGAAAAGCACCAGTGTGCATGGTCGCAGCCACTAGAGTCACCTACTGCCAGTTCAGCACCCTGCATGGGGAATGCTGAGATGGGCTGTGTAACACGGGAGCAGGCTGCACACAATGCTGCAGCTTTGCAGCACAGCCACAGCTCTTCCAGACCCAGTGTGGGGTAGTGCAGTGAGTTGGTCTGCTTCATGTGTGCCGGTAATGGGAAGCAGAGCTGGGCAAGGACCAGCCTCCTGCTGGCAGTTTTTTTCTGTGCCACATAGCAGGGGGGCAGGAAGGGGTGGGCACCTTGGAAGGATGCCTGGCTGGCCCCAGAGGCACTGCATGTGGATGAGAAGAAGCCAGCAGGGCTGGGGTTTATAACGTGCACGTTTTGCTCAGCAGTGGTAATCAGATGTACCCCAGGAGAGAGGCTGTTTGCCTCCTGTATCTGTGGGCTTAATATTCTGAGCGTGCTTGTTGTCATAGAACTGATGCTCTTTCTAAGGGTCCTTAGAAAGATCATTCAGTGCAGAAAATACTTTTGGGAGCATCATAGACTTTTATGAGTCTAATTTGCACTCATCTGTGCAAGAATTGAGCATTGCTTTAACTAAAGATACCAAATCTCTTGAATTAGACTATACAGGCTTCTAATACAAATGTGCTGTGGCTAAGTTGGCTTCTGATGTTGCTGGCTTTGCTTCCTTCATTTTGGAAACGTAATGACTTTTTTTGGGGTCAAAGCAATTTAGCACTTCCATTGTAGAGGCAGGAAACTGGATTGTTTTTGCATTTGGACCCATAACTGACCTCTGCACAAGAGTAAGCCTAGGCCTCTATTGCTGATCGTCAGCACAGTGCCTGTGATTATTTTCTCAGTTCACGGTGGTTACGGACTGAGTGGAGCAGTGGTGTTGAAAACTGTGCAAGTCTGAGAGGTTTCTCCAGATAAAAACTTGCATGGCATCCTACAGAGACAGTACTTGGATCCAGTGGTACTGTTCTGGTCAGAGCCTGAAAATAGGTTTTGATCCTGGCTTGGTAATATTGCAAGCGATTTGGTATTCTTCTGTTTTGTCCAGAAGCAATGTCACCTAGCACTTTGCTCTTCTGGTTGCTTTGGAAGAATTAGGAATGCATTGCTGATGCCCAGGAAGCAGCGCATTTCAAATGAAAACAAACCAGGGTTATGTGTCCCCTCCAGTTTCCCCCTCCACTCCCAGGTTTCCACAGAATATTTGATAACTTACACAGAAGGGCCAGATGTCTTTGTCTAAAGCAAATGGACAGTTGTGAATATCCTTTATGTTTCCTGCAAAGATACTAGTGTGGTTGCTTTCTTAATAGCACAAATTAAAAGTTACAACATTTTGCACAATCTTTAGAGAACTTGTTGAGGAACCGCATACCTGGCTGTAAGCCTTTGCTTAGAACAGGGTCATAATAGTATTATTTCTAGCTGTGACTTAGTGAGTGTGGCTCCTATTCTAGAGATTTTTTGGTTTTTAAGTGGGTTCAAAATCACATGAAATGGTAAAGCCTTTTCATGGAGACATGCAAAGGCTCAGAGACTGATGCCACAGGGACTGACTTGCAGCCTTCTTTCTTTTTTATAGGCACATTCTGCCTGATATTCCTGTATACAAACTGTGATTGGAGAACATCTTGAGTCAGAAGATGTCTTTGATACTTTATTGCTACTTCTCCTTGTTGTGGGGGCTAGGAGTTGTAAAATTTTCAGGAATAGCATTTAGTATGTCTGTTCATTTTGATGCTGGCCCTTAAGACAGGCTCATGGAGGGATGCTGAGATGTGAGCTGAAAAGTACCATACAATGCTGAAAAATAGGTTTTTAATTTGTTTTAGATTGTACATTGTATAAGACAAAGGAATACGAAAGTAAATGATGCGGGGCTTAGTTGTGACATAATCCACTTCAAACTGGCAGGTTTCTTTTTGTCAAATTTCCCATAATTTTCCATTGCTGTTTCAGGGAAGGAAAACATTGGAGCAAGACAATGTATGTTTGGATACTATAAGTGTCTCAGAAGATCTTGTGATTTGAATTGAAGCTCTCATGAAGAGGGATGTAGTCATTCTCTCCCACGGAGCAAAGGAAAAAGACCTGTTAAAAGCTACCAGAGATTTATTGGATTGTACTTTTTTTTGCTCATCATCCATGATGCTACAGGTTCAAAGTAATTTTGGCTAAGTGGTCTGCTCCTGCTGGGAACCAGCAATTTTGAGGAAAAAAGTTTTACTAGCTATATGTAAGTCTAGAGCAGCTGGCAGAAAATTGGTACCTCTTGCTATGGCATGATGAGGAGAAATTGAAATGAGATTAAACACTTCATCTACCAGGGGAGGTTCAATCTTAACGTTAGGAAGCGGTTTTTCACAGAGAGAGTAATTGCGTATTGGAATGGGCTGCCCAGGGAGGTGGTGGAGTCGCCATCCCTGGAGGTGTTTAAGAGAAGACTGGACGAGGAGCTTAGTGACATGGTCTAGCTGGGGGGTGTAGGGCTGGATGACCGGCTCGAAGTGGCCTGCTAGACTGTGAGTAATCTAGGTTGGTGTTACGCTCTGGGATGTGCTCTCGGTCTCTGTACAGGTGTTAGGTGGTGAGTTGGACTAGATGATCCTTGTGGGTCCCTTCCAACTCATAATATTCTGTGATTCTGTGATTCTGCGATCTAGTTTCAGGGTAAATCAAAGCATGTAAGAATATTTTTGTGCCATCTGGGAGTACCCGAACACTTTATCATGCTAAACTGTTCTGCTTGTACTGGCCATGACATTTTGGTAATTCTTATAAGCGCTGCTTTTAGTAAAAATGTTTATTTTTCTTATGGTACCATTTTACAATTCCTGTTCCACAGTGTACAAGCATTTCCTTTTTTTTTCCTATTTTTTTAATTTGAAAGAAGAGACAATTTCTGGAAGTATTCTTGAGAGATACTAAATGAGCAGTAAAAGCCTGCTCTCTGCTTCCGCCTGTCTAATTACAGTCAGATCTCTAATGACTGGTACCATAAGATGTAGTGATTTTTTGGGGGGTTCTGATGTCATGCTTTTTGTGAACTATTGTAGCCCAGAAGTAGCACAAACACATAAATTAAAGGATATGTTGCGAACTGCTTCAAACTTCTGTTACTGAGCATTTTAGTGATGGAAATTTCTGATGTGAGCTGTTGCTCCTTTGAGCTATGACAGTGCTGATCTTTGGTAATCTCTTAAATGTTTTTCTTCAGAGCAATCGAGCAGGATGTCATACAGTCTCACCGGGGCTTGCAGTTGTGCACATTGTTTAGGTCATTTTGGCAACTGGGACTTAATTTTGACCAACTGGTACTCCAAAGATCTTTGACAAGAGCTAAAATGTTAAAATGGTTATTTTTGCTAATAAATTGCTAGTTATGAGGTCAGACAGGCCAACTTATGGGCATGATGCCTATGAAGTCAGGAAGCGTGTATGCAGTTCTGAGGAAAAATGTATATATGAATGTATCAATTGTTTCTGTTGCCTTAAGATTTCCAATATTATTCATATTTCTGGATTTTAGAATAGCTGCATGGTTTCTAACACCTAGGATGATAGAGAGCCTCTTTCTCATGGTCTGCGAAATGTTGCTTAATGCTCTTCTTGGGAAAAACAAGTTCTAGCAAGGATATGCTTTTTGTGACATGGAACTGGAGGAAAATAACAAGATATGGGATTGACAAAGCAAGATAGAAGGCCCAAAACCCACTGGAGAAGCTCTGAGGGGCAGACCTGGGGGGCAGGATGAGGGATGAACAATTTTGAGATTGGATGTATCCATTAGATCATCACAGAGTCACAGAATTAGTAAGGTTGGAAAAGGCCACAGAGATCATCGAGTCCAACCTATCACCTATTACCTAAGCTGTTGTCATCCTGCTACCAACCCACCATCCTACCAATAACAGACTATCCTATTATCTAGGTCATGCTGCTAAGTACAGCATCCAACCTGTTCTTAAACACATCTAGGTACGGTGACTCCACCACCTCCTTGGGTAGCCCATTCCACTGAGAGATCACCTTATCTGAGAAAAAGTTCCTCCTAATGTCCAGTCTAAATCTCCCCTGACGCAGCTTAAGACCATGTCCTCTCATTCTATCACTTGTAGCCAGAGAGAAGAGACCGACCCACACCTGGCTACAACTCCCTTTCAGGTAGTTGTAGAGAGCAATAAGGTCTCCCCTCAGCCTCCTCTTCTCCAGACTGANACAGGACAGGTCCCAACACTGAGCCCTGAGGCACCCCACTAGTGACCGGCCTCCAACCGGACACAGCACCATTAACCACCACTCTCTGAGATCTGTTATCCAACCAGTTCTTGATCAATACAGTTTAAACCTATCCAAGCCACAAACCTCCAGCTTCATCATGAGTTTGTTATGATATTGATATAATTGATTAGTATTGAAAAGGAGGAACTGATGCTATGGTGAGTGCACATCTATGTACATTGTGGACATGGAAGCTTCCGTTAAAGACCAGCTCTTTGCTTTATCCTTGTTGGGAAAGTTTTGCTCTCGTTTTAGGCATCATAACAAATTATGTTACCAGGTGCCTTCCCTGCAGGAGGAACTGGTTCTGGCTCTGGAGGGAGACATTAATGATATGCACTTCCTTGGCCACTAAGGACGTGTGTCTAATGGGGCTCTGAGCGTTTAATGCAACAAACTAGTTGTGTGGTCATTGGCAACCATACCCCATTGAGCCCTTTGCCATTATATGTGGTGACTTCAGCACCTATCCAGAACTACACTGATACCTGATATCTGGAAAGTGAAACGTTTCTGGGCCTCGCAGAGAATTTCTTTTTTTGCTTATAAACTTGTGTGGGTCCTGTGGAAATATTAATTTTTATCAGGACTAAACTGTGCACTTCTTTCTTTGGGCCTTGGCTTTGTTACAGAATATACTTTATTCCAAAGGGGACTTTTTAATGTACAACAGGTGCACAATATCAAGTAGGGAGAAGACCAAGAGTGATCACTTGGGCAGTATCTTAAATTAATGCTTCTCACTTCCAGATGGGAGCTCCATTCTCTTATTAATTTCTTCACTATTCATTCCTCTTCAATTCCTGAATGCATTCCACAAGCCATAAGGATAGTAAAGCCCTCTTCCCCATTATTAATCTAAGGAAATGCAAAACAGCCTAACAAAACTTGGCAGACTTGCAAATAAGCAGTTTTATAGGGTATATAAATAAAACTTGTGACAACTGACTTCTCTGTTTCTTCCTCATAAAAGTGGCAATGGAACAAGTTCTAACTTGTTTGAACTTCTAGTCCTGGCGTTTATTATTAATATGATGTGTCTGGCCATGTTGTGCCAGAGGCAGCAACATATATTCCCAACAGTACAGACTTTAAGTACTAGACATGATAGTTTTACCATTTTGTTTATTGGTTTTTTATTTTTAGATTAATATTATTTTTTACCTTAGGTTTACAGGAAAAAACAGACCATTTAAAAACATTTTCCTGTAAAGCATACTTTTTAGGGGCTATTTGACTATTTAAAGGTAAGTAAGCCAAAATCTTCAAAGTGTTTCATCCTTACCAAGATTTTAAGTCTCTACTTCATCTTTTGGCATATTGCAGATACAGTTATAGTCAAAGTAGAAAAGTAGTTGTCTTTTATTGCCTGTTTCTTACTTGGCTCATTTCATAAAACATATTAGTAAAGAGCTTTCATGATACT
Organism: Pitta sordida; assembly: GCA_013390025.1. NCBI lineage: Eukaryota > Metazoa > Chordata > Aves > Passeriformes > Pittidae > Pitta > Pitta sordida. The sequence continues at coordinate 49,763 of WEKX01026551.1, read as the reverse complement.
TGGAAAAGGCTTGGGACTCCAAGCATGTTGGGACTGAAACCTACTGGCAGAGTGAATACCTAGAAGTGTTTGCTGAAGTCTGCCAAAGCCACATTGCCAGGGTTGGAGCTTCTACTCTCAGTTCATTAGCCAAAATGTTACTGCCTCTGTTCTGTGGCTGTGGAGTCTCATCTTGCAATGTTTAGTCCCATGCTGCTGTTTCAGTGATCACACTTCCAGTATGGGAATTCTCCAAGAAGAGGGTTTGAAGAAACCTCCATCCTTCTAAAACTTGCCAGGAGATCAGACAGATGGAGACTAGAAATTTTCAAGATTCAGCTTTATCCTCTGAGTATTTTTTCCACTTTCCTGCTTTTGTTAGCCTGCCATACCCTTTGTAGTTATGATGCACATTAGGATTCAACTTCGGTGTGATCTTTTAGTTTGATACTTAAAGGTGGGGACCAGACTTTCCAGGATGTTATGGTAGCCACAGCTTGGAATGCTATTTTGATTATCTTTTTTTTTTTTTTTAAGCTGATTTCATAGCCTTGCCCATCTCTGCTTTCTCTGCTTGCAGACTGGAAGATATTTTTTGTAAAATTGAAGGGATTCAGGGCTGTGTTCTTGGACTGAAAATCACTGGATGTAGACTTTGGTCCTTTACTTGTCTGAGAGTATTTGCTGTACTGCTAATATTATCATTGGCCATTTTGCAAGGGCCACCCCTAAGGTTATGAGTGTTTGCAACTCTCGAAATACTCCATCAATATGAACAGAAATGAATGTGCTGGTCCTTATGTACTTTCTGGGATTATCCCATTGACTTAAATGTTAATTTTGGTTACACAGATTCACAGATTATTCTGAGTTGGAAGGCACCCACAAGGATCATCGAGTCCAACTCTTAAAGGGCACTACTACCTCCCCAGCAGGGAACTGAACTCTGGTCTCACCACTGTACTAAAGTGGATACGTAAATGAGTTTGTATGACCAGGTCCTTGACTTTTAAGCTTGGTCCTGCAGATGCTCTTGGATCGTACTATTATGATATTTCTACATGAACTGAGATGCTTTAAGCATTTATAAGCTTTTAAAATGAGTTAACTAATCTGATTTCGCTACAGAAGAAATGACCTTTCTGGTAGCTCATAAACCCCATGGAGATGTGTTAGCATGCTATTGGCAGGCTGAACATAGTCTTTGGGAGTATTATATTACACCAGCAGTAAAATCTGTCTAGGGGCTTACTGCCATTTTGGTTCAATACTGGCTGTATTCATAAAGAGGATACAGGGTAGGGACTGGAACATGACTCTTTGGTGCTGAACCGTAATTTGTGGTTTCAACTTTGCATTATCTAATGCATGCATCTTGAATGAATTTTAAACTGCAGGCTGAAGAAGCCTGTGCAAGGGCTGAAGAAAGCAATCCCTTCTCTGTCTCAAAATAGGACTTTGTCTTCGAGGAAAAAAGGTGAGACAGGGGAGCCCTGCAAAGTGGGTTATTGCTGCTCAGTGATTCCTTTGCACTCTTTCAGACTTTCTGTGCATATATAGAGGGTTCTGTTTCACCATTTGTTGTGAGACAGTAAGAATGAAATGATTTAGAAGATTTATTGTAATGAGCCAAACACCAGTTCTGAATATTTTTCTTCTGTCTGTAATACTGTTCAAAAAACTAGGTTAGATTTAGTAGAATTCCCTATGTGGACTGGAGTTTTGTGTTGGGCCAACAAGTATACTCTGTTCAAGAGTTATTTAATCAGGGACAATGAGTCTCAACACATTATTAGCATGTTATGCAGTTTAACTGTTTTAAAGAGTGTACTTATACTGGTTTTGGTTGGGGTAATTTTCTTCCAAGGGGCTAGTATGGGGCTATGTTTTGGACTTATGTTGAACACAGAGATGATAATAAAGAGATGCTTTTGTCATTGCTGATCAGGGCTTACACAGAGCCAAGGCCTTTTCTGTTTCTTGTACTGCCATGCTGGCAAGGAAGTTGGAGGTGCATGGGAAGTTGGGGGAGGGACATAGCCAGGACAGATGACCCAGAGCGGCCAAGGGGATATTCCAGACCATATGACATCATGCTCAGGATATAAAGTGGGGGGAAGAAAAAGGAAGTGGCAGGATGCTTGGACTAGTGGCATTTGTCTTCCCACATAACCACTGCATGTGATGGGGTCTTGCTCTCCTGGAGATGGCTGAGCACCTCCTTACCCATGGAAAACAGTGAATTAATTCCTTGTTTGGTTTTGCTTGTGTGTGCAGCTTTTACTTTTCCTATTAAACTGTTTTTATCTCAATCCGTGAATTTTCTATCTTCTACCCTTCCCATTCTCTCCCAGATCCTGCTGATGGAGGACTGAGAGAGAGGCTGCCTGGGGCTTGGCTGCTAGTTGGGGTTAAACCATGACTGTACTGTTAAGAAACCAGTATGTGAAAGAAAATGGCTTTTTTATTTTTTGTTATGTCACTTGACACCAAAGGTGTTAGCAAAGTCCAAGAGCACACCACAGCTGATTTGCTCTTGTTCTTACTGGGCTACATGTGTTGTCACTTGCTGAGTTCTTTAGCTTGAATACATGTGACACTCAGTGAGAAATGAATATTGGTACTCAAAAACAAATCAGAGGTTAGGAAAGGGCTCTTTTTTTGTAGGTAACCTCAAAATTCTGAGTTGGAGGTGTCAACATCTTTGGCATCAGTGCCCTATTTTAATTGATAAAAACTATGTTCTGCTTTTGAAGTGAAGATCATCTGAAAGGGTTGTATCCTATTAAAAACATTATAGTATTATAAATAAGTATCATCTGCTTTACTTGAAATCTGGCCTATTTAGCACTAGGCAGTCTCATAAAAGCAATTGTTTGTTATATCTTAATGCATGTGATTCTGAATGGAGATGGAACTCATCCATGCCACCATCATCATCTCATTCCACTGGAGCACAAACCCTGTGGGATGCAATCAAAGGCAGGGAATAGGATAAAATTCTTTCCTTCTCAGTGAATCAGTCCAGTGGCACTGGGCTGCACTATAGCCGTGACACTGCAACGGGTCTCTTTTCAGCTACTAGAATTGAAAGGCTTTTTGTCTTCTTGTGGAACACATCTGAACATTTTCATGCGTCTCTCTCTAGAGAGTATGTTTATTTGTAAAAGAAATTTAACATGAAAATAGATGCCAGCTGCTAAATTTAAATTTTGTGTATTCTGCAGACTGTTTTGTGATACAGTGCACAGCAAGCAATTAACGTTGTGCATTACCTGTAAACAAGATTTTGTTTCCTACTTCATAAGATTATTATGAAGCTGCATACATGAAAAGAATATTGAGCTCCTAGATGCAGATTTTTGTTACGTGTAAACTTCATTTTCTGTGAAAATGGGCATTTAAATAATAATAAAGTAGAATAATTGTATTGCAAAAACCATTTGAAATGTGCAAGTGAGGTGCTCTGATAATGTTAGAATAAAATGGGGACATAAGTAATTTTAGCATTAAGGTAAAGCTTCTCTGCATGGGAATTGATTATTTCTCCTTGTACTGAACTCATCACTCCCTTCCAGACCATAATATGTGACACAGTGTGGGTCAGAGTGCAGCCAGCTATCGTTTACCTCACTGTGACCTGTGCAGTCAAAAACTGCATTTCTGGTACAATATAAAAAACAGCTCTGAGAAAAGCACATGCTACTGAGACCAGTGCTTATCTCAGGATATGGAGCTTTCTCTCATCTGCTGTCAGTCTTCAACTTTTCTATTTAAGTGTCACCTGCTGCCGAATGTTCTCATTTTCAAACTAGGGAAGCATCAGTCTCTCTCTCCACAGAGTGGATTATTAGCAGTAAACCTGGTTAGAAACTTTTTAGATGGAAATCAGTGGAGGATTTTTGTTCATTTGTTTAGGACTCCTGTAGTTTGAACAGAAAGGGACAGCAGTCCTTGCAACACAGAAACACAATGACTCTGGCAGTCTCCTGAGAAATGAGAAATCCAGGGTAGTGCTTGCTTTTCCAGACTCCAACTGGAATCTTAATTTAAATCTAGTAGAAAAGAGGGTCATGTTGCAGAAGTCACAGTGGTCTGGTACCAGTGCCACTGCTGCTCAGACTCCACAGAGCCTTAGATGGAGGCACCAGGTATTCTGTCAGTGTTGCCTGGTTTGCCTTTGGTATGTGTATGTGAGACAGGGTACTAGGGGCTGGTATTTGTGATTCAGTGCTCACAATGACAGAGACAGACCAGAAAGAATAAGAAAAGCCGAAACGAGATTGTACTGAAACAAGATTCTTTATTTCAGTGCCGTACAAAGAAATTGGAGTTATTTGCTCTGAATGAAAGTGCCGAGGCTAAAAAATGAAGCAGATAAAATACATTCGTGTAGTATTAGGAATTCTTGGATATCAAAGCAGTGAAAAATGGTAGCTATGATGCTCCACCATAAAAATAAATACTTACATAGCTTTAAACTTCTACATTACTACCTTGATTTAGTGTTATATCATTGGTAACTTAGTTTCCAGCAGTATCAGATATTACCACTGACAATGCAGTCTTAGCCATCAGTCTTTCAGTCAGTGATTTCCTTATGTTTAAAATGCCTTGGTACTGAAACAACTCTCTGTACCAAGCCAGCTCTCCAAAACCTCAGCAAAATCAGTCTCTTCTTCTTTTTTTAATTTACAAAATAATGGATTTCATAAATTTTTGTTAATTACATTGAACTTTGGTTACTTATAGAAACACTGTAAACAGTGGGCCTAGTTCACAATCAAGTAACATGAACTCAGTGTATTAAGGTAATGAAAAAGTATTGTTTAAAGAAAAAAAAAAGAAAAAAATTGCTACATTGTCATCCTGCAGCACCAAACATAATAGCTGCTCAGGTTTGGTCTCTTCCAATTACAGTACTGTTTTTCAGCTTGTATCAGGACAGGTCATCTGTTTTCCTGGTAAATGTAGATTATTTACATTTTCAAAGGTATTAAAACCTAATGACATAGTGGTTTGCAGTAGAGTCAATAGCCCCATTTATATACTCAGGTTTTGGTTTTTTGTAATAAATGAGCATTAACTACACAGGTATTGCTGTGAACCAAGCCCATTGTCTAAAGGAAGCACATTTCTTACCAAATTAAGTCTTTACATAAGAAAAGGTTTTTAGAATGGATTTGAAAAGCTGCTGTGTAAGTTATTAAAATCGTGTGTCTTTCTGCTTACACTTTGTACCAACACAAAAAATTAAATAAACATGCAGTAAAAGATAGCAACATTTAGAAAATAATATGTAAAAAACCCATTCAGTATCTTATATTAAAGCATTTACACTGCATAGGCATAGGATATAGTATAATAAAACTTATCAAATATACAAGCATGCAGCAGTTGCCTTATATTCACAGTTCTAGAAATGACCACACATTGATTTCCTCAAATATAAATTGGATTATCCAAAATAGATTTTGCAGCCACTCTCCTTTGCAGTGGCAAACTATATTCTCATGTGCATTGCAGATACTGACCTATATAACAGGCCTAAGCTATGCTGCTGTATTGTACACATCTGTGATAAATACTGTGTTTTGGAATAGGAAGGATAATGAGAAGTTATCCATACTTCTCACAGCAGAACTTGGAGACTACACAGTGCTTAAATTGAACAAAATCTATAAGCATATTAATTGTATTCTCCTTAGAGAGTAACACTGTAACCTTGCCACATATCTAGCTACTGCATAAGCTGGCCATGCAGTTTTCAAAATAAGTTTAGACAGATTTTTCTACTTGATATTTATTCCATCAGAAGAGGTATAGTAGTAAACTTTTATAGTACATACCCTTTTTGCTCTGCAAACTTTACAAAGGACTCCTGCTACTTTTAGGTTATGTAGGGAAATACAATATAGTGCCGAAGTCACACTCAGAGATTGAAAATATGTTTGCAGAGAGATCTTCTGTCTTCATTTGCTCTTTTGAAGGTGGTGGTGTTATATACGATGGTGAGCTTGGACCATTTTAACAATCACAAGATGACAATACCCAGATTACACCCTCTCTGTGGCCGAGTGCCACCTGGAGGATAAAGTTGAGGTTATACGGCTTGAAGTTGTCTGCGATTTTGACTTGCTTACTATTGCCCAGCTTGGCAGGCTAACCTGGCGTGTGACTCCAGGACAACAGCAAACAAAATACCTGGAGCAAGGCTTGTGTTGTGCAAGGCTTGCAAAATTGAGCTCCTAGATCCTGATGCAGGTTTTGGATGTGCCAAGGTGAAATCAGACTGAGGAGTAAGACTTTAAACCCTTTCCCCTCCCAGGTATTTTCCAGTAGTGCCCACATTCTGCTATTACCCTGACTTCTCTTGTCTTCATACATAGTAATTTGTATGTCTTTAAACACTGTGTGCACGCACTTCCTTCTTCTGAGCACTTCAGGTAAAGCTAGTGGAAGTAACATTGCAGGATGTTACAGCACCAATGATGCAAGTCGCAGGGATTCATCCCTGTGTACAAAGCAGCAAGGGATTCAGAAAGAGCATGTAGGAAATAGCTTGAAAAGGAAAAAGAAAGATAAAGCAGAGATGGCAGGAACATTTGATAATGGAAAAGTGGAGTGTGGAAAAGGAAGAGAGAAATGGGGCAGTGGTTCTTGTTCTCTCCATTAAAAAAAAAAGATTTAAAAAAAGATTTAAAAAAAGTATAATCCTCTCTTGAAAGTTTAATTCAGAGAGAAACATTGCCCTTTGTTTTTGGAAAAACTGAGCTTTGACACACATGCAACGTAGGAATGAAAAGGCTTCGGTGTGTGCTATCAGGAACAGTGACATTGATGTACTTCTGTGCTGCAGCCAGGAGTTGACTTTTGTAACTCATTATTCTGAGTCTCTTTGTGTGCATGTTCCTATTTTCTAGTAAAGGATACTTAGCCCTTTCCAGAGAGCTGTGTTATTTCCTGTCAGTCTTACATAAGAGTAGGACAGCAGCGGACGAAGTCATTGTGCTAGAGGTGTTCCAAGCTCTTCTGGCATAGATACGCATTTTCCCTTTGAGGATGTCTCTGTGCGTATGTGTGTGAGGAGCCTC
>WEKX01026551.1:19010-41621 GCA_013390025.1 Pitta sordida | reverse complement strand
TTTACATGCTGACTCAGACAATGCTACATATAATTGTGCATGCCTTCAACAGAAAGATTCCTTCCACATTAATTTCCTCATTAAGTCCCCCAAAGTTACATTTGAAAATAATTCCAGTTTCTGTTGCTTATAAACTTTATATAGTTATCACTTTTTTGGGGAATACTTTTCCTCATTTGTGTGTGATTAATTTGGACAGTTTGATTTCCTCATATTTGTGCTTAATTTTCACCAGTTTATTAGTGTAGTTCAGAATGGTATCTGACAATTATATTTGTACATTGACAGAACATATGCAAATGCCGCGTGTGATGTAAAATTTGCAGGCGTGTGCTATGTTATAAATCCTTGCTTATATTACACTAGAAATTTTTAATGTACAAGGAAGAGCCCCATTTCAAATAGTGCTTTACTCTTTAGTTCCTGCTACATAGAAATTGATGGGCTTTTACTCACGCTGATTTCTTTCTGTTAAGCTGATGTTAGTAGTTGTTAAAGGTTCCCTCTTCAATCTGAAAATAATTGTGGAAGTTCAATCATATAAAGACAAGGAAGGTGGATGCATAAGGAAGACAGGATTTTGCAGGGAAAGGAACAAAAGTAAGAATGCAGTCCGGAGCTTTTAGACCAGCACCCGGTTCATTAACTCAGGCTGATCCAAGTTAGTTTGCTTCTAGCTCTTTTTGCTCCTTTCTTTCTATCCTTACTATGTTTTATGGTGTTACAGGAGGGATGAATATCACTATGTGAGATTCAATGCCCACCAGGTGTTCACACAACACCACTGTGATACATGCAATTTGTATTGTTTGTGGCCATGCAACATAAAAGAACATAAAATAATCCTCTGGAACACTGCACTTGCTAGCCAATTTATTATATTTTGCTTTGTTCATTAAAGGGAAATTGATCATGTTCATTTTACAGGATTAAAAAGAATTATTGAGTCTTCCTGTAAAATTGCAGTGTGGAATTTGTTGTGAATAAAATAGAGCTAACTCCATCACGATAGCAGAATAATTTACAGCCAGAATTGAATTACGCTCTTGAAATGTAATTTTAATTTAGAAATAAGCTACAGTATCTTCATTTGTGTCTTTTTTTTTTTTAATTTTAGGAAAAACCTAACTTTAGCATGTTAATGCAGTTATATCAATATGGAATATAAATGTATTTTCATGAAAATTCAATTTAAGTTACTGTGTTGAACCATTCAATACACCTGGATTCTTCATTCAGATTCGCTGTAAGTTCCTGATTGCAAGATGATTCAAACACACAATTCTCACTGACTTTTTCTTTGAAGCCCTTGCAGGACTAATCTAAACAGGAGATGCAATAGAAAACTCCACTTTATTACAAAACTGGAGTTTATCTATTGGCTTCAATATCCACAGAATTTGAAGAACGTGAGTTCTTCTTTTCTTGTCTAAACTATTTTGAATGAGGTCTCTTTTACATGCTAGTTTGGCAAGCTTCTAAGGCATTTGTGTAAAGTGGTGATGCAACCTGATTAAATACTGAGAATTTAATAAATAACATCCATCAGTAATTAAATTGAAAAACTACAGCTAAGAAAAGCAATCATCCTACAGAATCAGTTGAGCTAGTACACCCTGCAGTGTTAGAAGTGGAGTATGCCTCTTGGTGCCTTCAACTTAGGAAGTACTGTTGTGAATTTTAAACATACCGAAGATTCATTCTGGGGTTTTTTACACACATTACATTGGAATAACAGTGACTAAAAAGACCATGAACCTATGATACATGTATGTAGAGAAAGAGTAAGAGTGGAAATAAAACACAGTGCCAGAAATTACCGACTGGAAACATACTACACATTTAATCAACATTCTTGTATTAAATTGGAAAGTTAATTTTGAAGACCAAAATGGTTTTAAGATAACCTAGCACACTCTATAAGGTCATTCTCAGGAGTGAAGTATGTGATGATGCAAGATAGGGATATTTAGGACTTCAATTTTAAGAATAGCCAGCTGATGCCTTTACCATCTTGATAAGAAAGGTTACATTATTTTCACCAAGTACACACTAAAGTCACAAAAAACCTCCTATAATTTTTTTTGCCTAGATTTCTCCTTAGATTAGGCTTAAATGGTAGGTAATGCAGAGCTTAGTTGTTCCGTTTTTATGTATGCAAATCTCAACAAAGTAGTAGAATTTAGGTAGCTAGTAGTATAGCAACTAATGGGTAGGTCTTAAAAATACTGTACATTCTGAGCCTTTTCTACTTCTTTCTCACGTTCTCCTCTGAACCACTGCCTGAACATCTGACCCTGTATTGTGTAAAACTTGTATCTGTTCCTGTTAGGGTATTGTTGTGCTATGGCACATAATTCATGCCTTTCTGGTCTTCAAAGAGGAGGTGAGGGTAATTGTGGATACTAGTTCGCGCTTCAGCAGAAAAAAGTGGTAGCTGGCCCAAAGCAACTTGAGACTTAACATGCAAGATCTGTAAAGCAGTCACTATGTAATATCTGTACTTCAGCCTGTGCTTACAGGAATTTCTGTGGTTATGGTTTTGATATCATCCAGGTGTCAGGGGAATTCAGATTTTATTTTTACACCTTGGCAGGACAGAATAATTCAACTGTGGCTTAGATTAGTTGATAATGAAGCCAGGATTAATTTCTGAAATTCAGTTCTAGAACCAGGATGGGATAAAAATGTTCTGGCTTAGATGTGCTTGTGGTTTGGACCAACACCTCACAGTCAGTTTTTGTCTTTTTGTGACTCTAGTTTTAGATACTAGACTTTAAACATCACAATATGTAGTCTTCTTACTCAGGAATTTTGTTGTATGTACTAGAAAATGTAGACTATGTACCAGATACAAGACCTTTAGCAGGACTTCATGCGAGGAACAGTTAAAAAAAAAGCTTGTATGAATAAGGCACTAGTAAATGTTTGCAGCAAACAACAATTACAGTCTATATTCTTCAAGAATAAAACCGTTCCGTTTAAGAAATGCCTTTAATATGACAGAGTTACCAATGCTAGTTAGAAGGGAACTAGAGAAAGTGCATCTTTTGCCTTATGCCTGTGAGAAACCACTGAATGCAAATCTCTCTCGTGTTTGGAATAGCCTGTGCAATGATGATACTCAGGAGAGCTGAAGCATGAGGAAACTAGTTTAGATTCTGATCCCTGCTAAACTAGTGTGAAATCACTGCAATGGATTGGCTTCAGATTTATTACAGTGGTAGAAGGATCTGAAACCAAAATCAAGGCTGTTGTGGCAAATCTAGTCAAGCAGTAACAGCACTGGCCCAACCCAAATACTTGCCTATAGTCCCCTTAAACAGTTTCAAAAAATAATCTGATATTTTAAATTTCCTATTTGCTCAAGTCCAAGGATGCACTTTGTCTTTTGGCTAATGCAATAGATCAATGCTTTCTGTACTACTTTGGGACTGATGCCATTCTAAACAGTTAATCCACATTGTATACCAAATGAAATTTGAGTCTGCCAGTCTGTTTGTAGGATGGCTGATGGATATTTTGCATTAAAAGTTGTTCAAAAACACCCAAACTCTTCCATTCATAAAACCAAAGCATACTGCCACTTTTATGTATCAGTTCTTCACAGGGGGCCATTGCAGCACCAAGAATTTGCTTGTTAAGCCAATAAAAATGCATTTGAAAACTAATAGATCTTGTTAGTAGTCACGATTGTATTTCTCTAGGATCTGTCCAATAAAACTACTGTATCTGAACCATTCATTTGGTATACTAAATCAGTCAGTGGTAACTCCACAATCTGATTTCATCACTAAATCATGCTTTGTAAATATGTAGCTTAACGTTATCTGACAAATTTCTGTTCCACTCAGATCTTCCGTTATTTATACAAGATTAATTAAAAAACCCTAAAACATTCCCAGTATTCATGATACAAGAGGGGAAAAAACCCTACATTGATACATTCGTGTATGTTATTGCCATTAGGTGCTACAATTAACAACTCCAGAAAGTCAGGGTTTTTTGTTTGCTTGAATTATTTTGTGGTTTATGTAAGGACATGATATTATGTTTATCTGAAGCTTTAAAAATCACCCATCCATGGGCACCTCAGAAACCGTACAACTATCTTAGTTGGATTTTAAAAATGTGGTGGGTTTTTTGTTTGTTTTAATCTTTTTTTATCTTTGACTCCTAAGATTAAATTTATTGATGGTGTAACCTGGTTGAAAATTTCACCATAAATTAATCTGGACTAATATTAATTTCTTAAACAAATCAAAAAGCCCACAAGAAGTAAGTTAAGTGCTGAGGATCTCTCTCCCGTACTAGCTATACATATTCTGAGTTATATAGAAGGAAAAAAATCCAGAAATTTCACTTAACAGACTTTTCCACATAGCAACTCAGGAAAACTTTTTCATTTAAAATATTTGTTTCTTACAAGAATGACAGAACATACACTTTTCCATGTGTGTGTGTGTGAGACTAATACACGGCAGGTGTTTATCTGAATATCAGAAAACGTTATTGAGTATTAGAGCTGCACAAAATATTTTCTGTAAAAGTTGACAACTTTAAATATTTTTTCTTTCATCATTATTTTCAGTAAGATTACGCAAATCTTTGCAATTGCAAAAGAAATAAACAATCTTTGTCAAAAGTGTGCCTTTTGGGTTCATAATTGTTTCGCGGGGTTTCTCTAGCTGACAGTTTGAAGTTGTGCATATGTTGCCTTATTAGAATTCCTAAGTTGTGCTTACTGTAAAATAAATTTGAATTTTTTACCTTATAAGTGAAACCTATGTTTTGAAAGCCAAGGTAGATTTTAAACTTCTTTTAAAAATGAAAATAATATGTTGGAACATGGTTGGTCTTCTTTGTCTTTTTGTCCACTACTTCTGAGGTGTGCCAGTAAGTAAGAAAGAAAAGTTGTCATTTTGGAAAAGGTTCTGTTGAATATTTAACAAAATGAAGCATGCAATTTGCTTTTATAGCTGTATTTCTTCAATGGAAGCAGAGACATTTATGTCAGACATTTATGTATAATTTTCTAAAGAGCTAATTCACACTTTTGCAGAACAGTTGCTTCTTGGTGCAACTGAATTGTGATTGTAGAGGCACACTATTGACACCAGTTGAAACTGATGAAGGCATTACTTTCCTGCCCATGTGAGTGTATTCACCTGTGTGGATGACATTTTAACAAAAAAAAAGCCATGTCACAAAACACTTCCAGATGTAAAAATCAAACAAAATTTCTATATGATCATTTAACAACAATTATTGCATGATTTTGCATAACCTTTAACCTTTAAAAAAAAGCAGTCTTTGATTTTTAAATGTGCATTGGTTTGATAATGAGTCATCATACAACTGCTGACTCACACTTGATAAATATTTAACTTAGGGAAGAAGTTTTCTCAAGATAAGAAAAAAGTAAAAATATCAGTCCTAGGTCTTTCACTGTTAGATGAAATGCATGTAATTAGTAATAACTTTGATGTTGAAAGAAATCCACATTACCTTTATAAAAAATCCATTTATCTGAGAGGCTTTTGGGAATATAACAAATTTGATGAGGACAACCCCAATCCTTCAAAAGCTTCTTGTACTGTTAGGAGATGAATGATTTACCAGTCCTGTAACTCTAATGTATTTTAAGGCTAGTTAGAAGACATGGAATAATGATATTCAAATTAAATGCTCAAAACTAGGAAGTATTTGCATGACTGAGTAGTTATTTAAAAGGAATGATTTATACAGATGAAAATTTGCTTATTCCTTTATATTTTCTAATACAGTAAACCTGCCATCTTTGTGTATGTCATTAATAACTGATCTTAGAATGCCATTTCACAGCTTGAGTCTTCGTTTTGCCTCAACGTTTGTTCTAGCCAGGTTGGCAATTAGGGAAAGTCCTAAAACAGAAACATTGACACACGCTGTTAAATTCAAATGTGTAACATGAAAATTAACAGGGAAGCAGAAATGACATTCAGTTTCAGAAGTAACAAATTTGAAAATCTTAAATAATTCAATATAGAGAATATAGTTTAGACAGTTTGAATATGTGTGCTTTTTCCTAAAAACACCCCCCAAACCAAACTTTTTTTCTTTTAAATTTTTTGTCTGTAAATATGAAAGAAGGCTACACCTCAATGTAATTGTTCATTGCCATACTAAACAGTAAAATAGTCTTTCTAATTCACATTGCTCATGGCAGTCTTATTTGAAGTTCCTTTATTGAGCTTGTGATTCAAGCAGTTTGGGATTTTTGTTGGTTGTAAACTTTTGGCATAATGTGAATACCAGTCCCTTTCAAAAACAGCCTTGAGTTGCTTAATGATGCTTGTGCTGTTCCCCGCATCTGCTTGGTTGATAACAAGGCCGGCTCCAGCATTCTGCGTAAAAGCATTTCCTACCCAATCAAAATTGCCTACAAGTAAAGGCAGGAGGATACAATGAGTCTCTAACATTATAAACAAAGAACCAAACAAAACCAACAATGTCCATAAAAGCAATCCAGCATGAAACACTATGAGTTTCCCCAGTGCAGAAATGGAAATAAGTTTTTTATCTTAACGTGAAAGAGAAAACTCCATTACAATACCTTGTGTAGTGAAGATAATTTCTGGAAGTTCAACAGCTCTAAGCCTTCATAAGTGAAAACAGGTTCTTCTATTTATTCAAAACTAATTTGTTTTTCCTTTCGTATATCTTGCATTATTACTTCATTTACTTTCCTCACTGATCTTTTCAGTGCTAAGAGTGACATTTTTTTTTTGTTCTGTAAACAATTTAAAATTCCAAACCAATTTACAGGTTACCCATTGATAGATATAATTTCAGGAAAGAAAAACACGTTTCACTTTTTTAAAGCCAGTTTAGCACCTTTGTTGAAATCTAAGGTAAAAAATGAACACTTCAAATCCTGGCGATAGGAAGACAAAGAGGATAGTAGGACCAATGGAAAACAGGTAAACATAGTGTGTCAGTTACTTCTTTTTATTGCATGAAAATTGTGTTTTAAATTACGTACTTAAAATACATGCAGTATTTTGGAGAAACAATGCTGTTACTAGAGGTCATCTTTTGAAATATTATCTGAGCATACATAAAACATGAAGGTATCTGAGACATATATGCCCCTTTTTGCAGCATGAGTTCAGCTACTTCAGCAGGAAATGCTAAGAATTCTAAAGTTGTCAAGGATGATAAATTTAAGCCTCATCATAAGGGACATTTTTATCTATGATTTCAAGTAAAAAATATTAGCATGCATTTGTGCTACTTCCACAGAGCCTTGATTTTTTTTTTATAAATTTATGTGCAGCTAAGAATGCAAGGACAATGGGGAATAAAATACTCAACTTGGCTAAGAATCCATGCTGTGTAGATGAGTTCCAAGGTACTAAGATTTGATCTGGGTATGTGAAGACATTTAAAAGGAGTGGAAAAATAGTACTGGGGGAGGGGGGCCATAAAACCTTTGGGAAATAAGAGAGGAACAAGTCACAGTATTTGAAGTCAAAAATGAGACTCGGATAGCTTAAGATAGGTATGTGCGTTTAGAGCCCATCAAGGTGGGCTTTTCAGAGTAGATTTTAGTTGTATTTCTACACAGCGTGGGACCCCCCTGCTGCTGGTGTGTGGATGGGCTATGCTTCTGGATTGCAGCCTTTGTCCTCCCTCACTGCCTCTGCTGTCAGGGCTGCCTCTGCTGTGAGCAGTGAGTCAGTAAATAAGATCACTAAAGAATCAAGCTGCAGCATACCAGAATAGATGTTTTCTCTCTTGGCTTTTTAACATGTTATTTAACGTGTTGCTTTTAAATTCAGTGATGTTTTTCTGATCCTGTAAGCTTTCATACAATCCAGATTTTTTAAAAAGTAGTTTTCAGACAGCATTCAGTGAGGATTTGACTGGTGAAGAACTTTTGCTAGGAACCATACATCAACTTTACTTAAATACATGTAAACCCCAAATACCAGTTAGATATGAACTTCATGTTAGGAGCGTGTCTGAAATGTCATTATAGGAAATGGAACAAGACTTCAGAAGATTAGGTTGAAAGGCATCTGTACTGTATTTTCCAGGATTGACCATAACTTTAGTAACGACATGGGAAATGGAGAACAGCCCATTGGATTGTTGAAACAAGAGAATATGCTAATAATTTGATTTATTCCTGCTTCATAAATGGTGTTATATTTATGTTTTCAGCCTGTTTTAAAACACTGAGAGCAGAATGTTGGTCATGAGAGACCTATTCAGAGGGAAAGAAAACTTTTCAAACAAGAAGAGGCTCAAACCTCAGTCTTCATCCAAGTTTCCAAAGAAACGAACTATTAACAAGTATATGAGCTTTAGACTGCTCATCTGCAAAGGGGTGCTATTTCAGGTTTCTGTGTACTTACTAGAACATCCTGAGTTATGGTTACTTACCAATATATGCAGCTCCATCAGTCACCATATATTTATTACGATTTAATTTGGGAAGGGAAGAGTTCTTCTGTTCTTTAAGAAAGCATGCACTCTCTTCCTCAAGGTCAAAGAATTTCTGCCATAAAATAGAATGGAGCACAGGTGAATGAGAATTTCTATAAGAGACAGGAAAAATATGGTTTGTTCTCTAATCTTTATTGAAAATGAGTTAGTGCTACATAGCAGCTTAGGTTTTTACAGCCAACCATTAATTTTAATAAAACATTGCACATGTATTTCTTAGTAAATTCTCATAGGTTGTGATATTCTTGCCTTGGTATTCTGAACTATATAAAGTATATGGCTACTGCATGCTAAAATAAATACAGTGCCAGGGAGTAAAAGCTGTGATATGAACACAAAACCTCATCTTTGTGTCCTGCATGGAGCCAGGAAGTTTTCTTTAGTTCCTTTCCTCATTTGTCAATTGACATTGGGGTTTGAAGTCGGCATCAGAATCCAGATTGGCAAACAGAGCAATAGCTGAGTTAATATCTCTGTATCACACACTGCATAGCTTCCAATAGGAAACCTGCCAATTTCCAAAACTTAGAATCTTCTCAGGATTAAATCTGACATGAAGAGATCAAATTTACCAGGCAACAAGAGGAAAATGTGTCTCTTTTACCCGGGAGGGTGAGGTCTGAATAGGATTTATTTATTTGTTTATTAATTAATTTATTTGTTCGTTTTCATGTTGGAGCTATGTGCATTCTTTGCCTGATCAGACAAAAATGAGATTTTCAGTACAAATATAAGTAATGTTGGCTTCAGCGAGAAAACTAACAGCTAGACATAGATTCCAAAACCTGAAGTAGAGAATAACATGATGAAGGTGAAAGTAAATATTTACTGTCTGACTGGGAAATTTTGATTGAAGTGATGGTGAGATCCTCAGAGCAAACTTAATTCACCACATATTAGTGATGAAAGTAACACTATACATTGCACACATTTCAGACTTTGACAAACAGTACTAGAAAAAATCATTCCCCAAAACCCTTTAATCATTCTTGGGGGTCTGTTTTCCATAATTCATCTCCTAAGCCAGTGCTGATTTTGATATAAACCTTGAACTTTTTATGATATGGAAATGCCTTTCAGAATAATCTTACTACAGTCAACTTCCGGAACTCGTGTGGGGGGGTCGAGTCTGCGCAGGTCCTACGAGGCAAGAATCCATGAAGCTAGTGGACCCGTGAATACTCAATTAGGCCACACCTAATTAGTAGCCATGCCCTCTCTACTAATAAGGTCTGGAGAGCAGTCCTGGAAGCGCCTCATTAATGCGGAGGAAATGCCTTTTGCCATTTTATGGAAGGGAATACAGAAACCCTGCAGCAGCCGGCGTGGACGGAAGCCTTAAAGCTGGTGCCCACCCCCCAGCGGATCACTGTGGATGTAGAGCCTCATGTCACTGTCTTTTCCCTGCCATGTCTGTGCTGGTTTTTATCGTGGTTTCTGGTTGCTGGTGTATGTCTCTTGTGTTCAAATATGGCGGAGGCGCCGCGCCGCTCCAGAGCAGGACCCTGGGGGAGGCCAAGGGCTGCGTGCAGCCAGACCAACACTGTGGGCTGAGGGAACCTGACCATTGCTGCTTCTCCCCAGCTTGCCATCACCTGCCCCATCCCTGGCAGGTGCCGGCTGAGGTCCACCTCCCTGCCTCCCGCTGGGGCTTTCTGCAGGAGTGCAGGCCAGTGATGGCTGCACAGGGCAAAAGAGCTGGTGGCTCTCTGTGATCCATTCCTGCTGCTGCTTCTCAGAGATGTGCGGGGTGGGGGTGGACGGGCAGCAGGAGTTGGTGCAGCACAGGAGGACAGAGGCAGCCTGTGCCGGGAGAGCCTGCAACACGCTCCTCAGCCTGCACCTGCTGCCTGCACTTTCTCCCCTCTCCTACCCTCCCTCTGCACCTTCACTCCACACATCCCAGAAGAGACCCCCCAGGCCTGTCTAGTATCAACTGTTTCTGTGTTTCTGACATGGCAATAAACATCTACAAAAAACCCACACTACACATCCATACTCTCCTGTTGCCCAGAAGGAACCTTTTATTTTGGGCAGCAAGGGTGGGTTCCACTGCCAGCACTAGGAGTTGGACTCTGACGTCAGGAGCCTGCGATGCTGGCATCGGCACACACCGAGCTATGTCCCCAATATCGTGGCCATGCAGGCAGACCTGAGGCACAGTGCTGAATCAGTGGCTACGCTCCTGCCCGCCTGGGGATTAAAACTCCCGTCCGCTGCCACTCCGGGGTCGTCACTGACGGCGGCAACTGTTCCCTGCCATGCCCCAGTTTGCAGCTGTGCCACACCGCAATGCCCAGAAGTGCTGGCACAGCCTCAGTGCCACTGCACTGGTTGTGCAGCAGTGCTCCTGGCATCATGGAGATGGTAGTGGTTCCCTTTCCCCCTAAACAGTGAGAATGAAGCATGCATGGCAAGTCTGGTGGGTGGTGATGGCAGACAGGGCAAGTTATGTATTCATATGCTCATTATGTATTCACGAGCTGATGGAGTTCTCTGTACATTCTGCACAGACGCAAGGTCACCCAAGTCGCAGAAAAATCAACTGCGACAAATCACATCCCGCAAAGATACGGGTCATGATTAATTGGAGAATCATTGTTTTTGGGAAACTCAGCTGCCCAATACTAAACTCATAGTGAAATGTAGTGGTCTCTGTGGTGCCCTTCATCATCAGTTTGACTTAAACCCAGTACGGGTGAATGCGCAGCACATAGCTGATCAGTTTTATAAAGTAATCTTTACCCAGCTGATAATGTAGAAAGATTTCAAGCTTGTTTGCAGTAAAGTGCTTGACTATAGCAAAATGTTTTCTTACCAATTAACAGGAACACCAGTTATAGTTATATCAGGAAGACTAGTTATAGTATTATACTACTGGTTGCTTT
The DNA here is from genome assembly GCA_013390025.1 of Pitta sordida. NCBI lineage: Eukaryota > Metazoa > Chordata > Aves > Passeriformes > Pittidae > Pitta > Pitta sordida. The sequence goes on along the minus strand of WEKX01026551.1, from coordinate 30,240 downwards.
AGAACTACATATAAATATTCACTTAGAAAATCTTCTTAATCATGAGTGACAATCGTTATGCTTTAGTTTTTCTTGGAGAACTATGCTCTAAGTTCGGACCAGGCTTATCTGCAATTACAGGTTCACAGGTTATTCCGAGTTGGAAGGGACCCACAGGATCATCTAGTCCAACTCCCAAGCGAATGCCGACCCAGGGATCAGGCCCACAAGTCTGGAACCATGGGCACCACGCTCCATCCATCCAAGCCTCCCACCATCTAGGCCATGTCACTGAGTTCCTCATCGAGTCTTCTCTTAAACACCTCCAGGGATGGTGACTCCACCACCTCCCTGGGCAGACTATTCCACTGAGTGATCACTCTCTCTGTGAAAAACCTCTTCCTAAAATCCAGTCTAAACCTCCCCTGGCATAGTTTAAGGCTATGTCCTCTTGTTCTGGTGTAAGATGCTACCGTATTATGAAAAACAGACTAAAATATAATGCAGAAAGCTTAATTTCAGAAGTTTAAGAATAATAACCATCTAAGGAGACATCTCTAATGTCAGGGCAAATAAGCTTGTTCAAAATTAGTACTACTAAACCTAATTAAAATTGTGAAGTTGCAGACAAAAGGTAGAGTAGCCCAGAGGCTCCTGTTTATCTAACACTTCGTGTTGTGGACTCTGTCAGAATCTCTCCATTCCCATGGAAAATACATTGCCGTAAATTTTATGTCGTTAGAGGTTGTACCGAAACCGTTCAGAAGGACTCTATGAAATACCAAGATCAACCCAGGCTCTTGCTGATTGGAGGAGAGCCTCTGTGCTTGGACTGATGCACACACCTCTCCCTGCCATGATGGAAGTTTATTAGGGCTTGTTGAGAAACATAAGATGCTTAATAAGGAAGTTTTAACTAATTGACTTAGAGTTAGTATTAAATTATTTTTTCCTGGAATCAGATGTTGTGTGAGACTTTACTGTGGAAAACCTAGGGCAAAGAAATTTGTTAAACAGCACCGAAGCAAGTTCTTAGTGCATGAGAAATAAATACACTGGGGTACAGTTTTATGACTGATAACTATCATAAAGTTGTTTTCTTAAAGTCTCTGAATTTTGTATGCCACTCCATGCTTATTTATCTATACACAGCATTGTTATCTTCCACGGCTTAGCTTTTGTAATGAGTTCAAATACATAATAGCAAAATTCCAAAAATAGTGTTTTGAATTTTGAAAAAGCACAGTAATGCAAACAGAGTGATCGCTTTATGAAGGACGTTAAAAAAAAATTATTCTATGTAAATGTGTTGTATCTTCTCTTTAAATGAGATTCATATTGTATAGTCACAGCTAAATAAGCTGCATGGAGAAATTATACCTTTAATTGCAGATTTTTATAATCACTACAGCGTCATACTTTAAAAAAAAAAATTGCAACAAACCACTTTAGCATCCATAAAGGAAAGTTTGCTAGGTATGTTCTTTGACAACATCAAGACTACAACTGTGTGCCTGAGGAACTGCTCTACAAAAATGCACCTATACAGGAAGTATGTACTTGGCAAGCCAGAAATGGATCTGAATCTTCCTGAAAGGTCTTAAATGTTTGGATAAAGCCAGAAGAAAATGATCATGTTTTTTCCAGCACAACACAATCAAAATGGAGATAGCTGGCAGCCATAGAGTATCCATCAGGGATACTTGGAATAACTCTTCACAGGGGTGTGGATGATACTGTGTGACTAATACTAATATCACAGCAAATAGTCTAAAACTGGCAAATGGGCAAATTATTTGGTGCTAGGAAACGAAATATAACATGCTGTCTTCTTGCCAGTGTTATGAGACTTAGCAAAAAGTTACATACCTTGATGTAAAAATAGTCAAACACAATAATAACATAAGATTAGGGCTGTCAAATTGAGGTACGTTGAGCAGATGTGCTGAATTAAGGAATCAGACAGCGTTCTGTCAGTATAATAACTTTGTAAGAGTGAAAATTTCAGATCCAGGAAGGAAAGGACAAAAAGTTTGAAAATGTAATGTGTTCTCCAGCAACAGCAGAGAATGCATTAACTCCTTGAGAATATGGACACCAGTAGGGAAACTGATCTTCCCTCATAAACAGAACATATAAATGTCACTAAGATGAGCAAGTGAACTAGCACTGGCATTAAGCAGCACAATGTAATGCCTTCAGCAAAAGTACTGTGTTAATAACACATCACCTACTGTTAATATTTCATTAATCTTTTCCATTTTTATTTTAGGTGTCAAAGTTTTAAAATTAAATTAATGCTTAGGAGTAAAGATTTCATCGTTAATTCATGACACACTGTCTACTCATAGGGCATTTCTATCTTTCTCACACTCAGTGAAATGTTCACTTTTACCTTCCTATTACATGAGCAGGAATACACCTGCACAACTCAAAAATATATTCATGTGGAGGCTCAAGAATATCTTTTGCTGTAGATACACGTCTGTTCTATGCCACTCCTTTGTGGTTTCCAGTTGTCTAAAGACATTTTGTTCTAGATCATACTTTGTGCTGGCCCTTCAGAAACACACACCTTTCTCTGTTCAGCACTGCCCCTTTCTACTGCTCCTTTCAGAGTTAAACTAGGCATTTGTGCATACATGATGGGTCAAGTGCACAAAACTTAAAGGACAATGGGAATTAAGGTCCCAGGAAGCACAGTGGTGAGCTCTTCACCTTGAGCTTGGTCTGTATGATTCAAGCTTTAATATCATGACCACTTGTGGTTCAGTGCATGGGACAGAGCTCCTTGACTGAGCAGCAGTTTGGTATGCAGTTTACTCCTTGCCATTTCGCCACGTGCTTACAGCATTTATTTAATTCCCAAACATTGCTCTCTCTATGTGACTTCTTCCCAGTGACCATTTTCTTCAGAGTAGAGTTTGTGCTCTCCGAACAGTTTCTGTTGAATCCAGAAATTAATGCTTATGTGAATTGGACTCTGAGATGCTGAGAAATGTGTAATGTCGGACTAAGAATTTTCTAACTGCATTGATGTTGATAGCTGTCCAGCATTCACAAAGTTGCATGGCAAAAGAAAAAGAAAAAAACCCCTACTTCTAGACAGAGCATACCGTTACAACTCAGTGTTCCACAACTAGGAAATCATGCCTTGCAGTCCCTGCCACCCCTGCCCTCCACTGCAGACTGAAAAGTTCATACATACACAGAGGTCGGTGGCTGGCTTTGATCAGGACACTGCTAGGTGCAACAGCATTTGCAGTGCCCTGTTTCTTACTGTATACTTGCAGTTAGGCAATACCAAAATATCCATTAGCCTAGTCAGACACCAGAGGAAATCAGGAAGAGATTCTCACCTAACAGAGAAATTATATCTGCACTGCCTTCCCCAAGATGACTTTGTATCTCAGGCTGCTGTCACTGACAAACCAGCTGCAGCTAGCCATTGGCACTCCCTGGAAACTTTCAAGCAAAAGTGGTCTTTCCATAGAGATTTAAAAAAAAAGGAAAATAGTCATGATAAGGTATATCACAGGAAACAGAAGTTAAATGAGAAACTTACTGAGTATGCTTTGTAGGACTTGGAAATACTATCCCCAAAAGAACCGAACAACAGGGTGATAGGAAGTTGTATGGTGCATGTGTGTGTGACATTTTGGTCAGAAAAGTACGGAGTATTGGCATAGGTTAGCAATTTTAATAATAACTTCAACCAGAATTTTAAGAAGTTTCCCTTAAAATTTAAGGGATCTTGTATATGAACACATATAATACATGTTTTCATGAAAGTGTTTTCTGTACAGACCTTAGTTTGATTTTATATTTTCTCAAAGCCAAAGCAGAATGGAAAGGGAAAAGCAGACTATTCCAGTATTTCAAAAGGCTTAAGTTTAGTTTTACCTTGTCAGCCTATTCCTTCTCCTCCATACAAATACACAGTTTTCTTTCGCTTTCATCCTGGCTATAACAGATGAATACAAAAGAAATGCAGCTTTAAAAATCATTGTCCATCTGACATTTGGGAGGATATTATTTTTTACTGGAAGTTTTACTTGTATTTTCTGTTTTAGTTTCTATTTCTGTTACTACTAGGAGTAAATTGTGTTCATTATATTACATTTCCTATGTTATTAAATTAATTTAAAGACTTTGATACTAACAGGAAAACCCTTTTCAGTTGTTCTCTTGATTCTTTTTCTTTCTTTTTGGAGGGTGGGGAATATCTTATATTTCAAAGCAATATGTTTCATACTTACAACTTTCAAACTACAGCTTGGAACTTCAGTGCAAATAGCTTTCAGAGATGAAACAAAGTTAAAAGTGAGGGGATCCGTGTCTCTTGAGAAACTTATGAGAAGTCGTACTTTAATACTTCGTAAAACTAATGCTTCTCTTATCTTTCCATCTAAATATGGCCAATACCTGTGGAGAAAGAATACAATATATTCATAAAAATTGAAAAAAAATTTGGATTTTTATGCAGCTAAGTCTAGACATCATAGAGGAAAAAAACCCCACCAAATCCACATGTGAATTTCATTTTGTATCCATTGAAGGAAGGCTGTTCTTATTTGAAGGGATTCTCACTAAACTGGCCTGCCAGCATCCTTTTTTAGGTCATTCAGCCCTGTCCCAAAACTGTCACTGTCACTGTGGGGACAGCGAGGCTGTAGATGGATGAGTACATCTTCCACCCGCATAGGTGGCAAGGCATTTCCACAGGATACGGATGCCTTGCCCATTCCTGGCTGGAAGAGTCGCTCCTGCGTCCCTCCTTCCCCGTCCGCCGCCACAGCAGCAGCACAAGGAGCCAAACTAGAGGGCGCTGCTGACCCGCCCAGACCCCAGAAGGGGTTTCCCGAGGATTACGCAAGGGAACCGGACCGTCGTCTCTCTCCCTGACTGCCGTCCTTTACCCCCGCTATGTATTGGAACCGTAAAGACTGGGATCTGGAATGCCTTCTGTAATTTCTTCCTTGGGAAACGGAGAGCTGCTATGCAGGATTCTGCATCCCTCAGCAGTAGATGAGATGAGTTGCTGGAGGGGGATGCTACCCTTTTTTCCGTGATGAGGATTGCAGAAATTGTGGCATGAAAGGGATGGTGGCTTCCATGGTGCTATTCTCACAATTGTGTTCCTGACCTTTGGTGGCAGCAGGCCAGGCCAGACAAAGAAAATGCATGTTTTCTTAATTCCTGCAGCATCAAATCATTGTGGCTAACGAAATCTGAGCTCTATAATGCCAGAAAATAATTTACAAGTGAGAACTGGGAGCTGACAAGGTAGAGAAGCCATGGCAGTGTCTCAAACACAAAGGCATGCCATAGGAAAAGCACAGAAGAATTTACACAAGTAAAATCTCCCTAATCCAGCAGATTCCTGAGTTCTTCCAGCATGAGAATAAAGTAAGGAGGAGTATAGGAGATAACATCAGCTGCAACACTGAAATAGTTCTACATACTAAGATTCTTTCCAACATAAAGCAGAAATGGGAGTGATACATATTGTGGAACTGATGGTCCTACTACACTGCCCATGATTTTCAGTCTCCATGTGATGGAGACTGTACATAACACGTTTATTGGAAAAACTTTCTCATGGCTTTGAAACAGTTTATGTTTGATATCAGTTGAAATTATAGTTATTTTAAAAAATGAAGAAAATATCTCTAAATAGGGAAAACTAGAAAAAAGCATATAACCACATGCCTAATTTGTCTTAACTGTGTTCAAACAAAGTACACAGATGGAATGGCATGCCTTGCTAGATTCTCAATTCATTATGAGTGTTTCCAAGAGTTGGAGAGACCAGTGGATACTTGCCTTCCAAGTTGGATGGTTTTATTGCACTGTGGCTCCAATTTTGGGCCATAAGTGCTTTTTAATGGTCCATGCAAACAGGCTGTTTAAAAATTATGTGGTTTGGTTTGGTTTTAGCAACTCTCAGTTAACCAAAATGTGATATAATTAAAATGTAATCTGTGCTAAATTTGGAATTTTCATGTATATGTGTATATTGATAAAAAAATGACATCTCCCATATTGTATACAACAACTCACAACATATTCTCTCTTAACACACACACACTCTCTCTCTCATGTTAAATAGCTGTATGATAATCATAAAATGCCAGTATCTCATATTGTAAGAAATAGGGTTCATGTATAAGCAGACTTATTGTATTCCTGGGTCCCAGTTACTTGCAGATGGTCAGACCAGGCAATTTCTGATCTCCTTCAACAGGCAGATCCAAAGTTTAGGACCCCAAACTGGAATTGCCTTCTTAGGTCCCAATTCTGCTCCCATTTAAGTCAATGGCAGGACTCTCACTGATTTCAACAAGAGCAGAATTGGGCCCCAAGAAATTGGTCCACAGTAGTAACTAACCTCCTGTGGGTTGATTTTCTCCAGCAGACCTTTCTGGCATTATGATAATCAGCTAGTCCTGGGAATGGACACTCACCGTTTAGCATTGGTGTCAATAACGATCGGCAAGTAGTCCATGACAGCTATGTACACAAACTGTTTGGCATCATCGATAACACTATATATAGCTTCAATATCCAGGACTCTGTCCTTTGGGCAGAAGAGTTTAGGTGAATTCTGTGGAAGGAAATGTTCAAATATGGCACTTAACGGATTCATTTTCTCTTCCCCACATTCTTCTTGAGATGGCAAGAAGTACACTCTATTTTAGTAGAGATTATTAACTGATACCTTCAAACGTCCTTCTAGAAAGCTAGAAGGAGAGCTATTTGCTTACTTACCCCTAAAAAGCCTCACCAATATCAACTGTCATCAGAGAAACTCTAGTTTAAGCACACATTCATGAGGGACTGGAATGTTAATAAGAACTCAATCAGCCACTTGCAAAAGCAGCGGAGTACTTTGCTGACAATAAGTAAAGTAACTGTCCAAGTGCAGAGAGGGTGCACACCCATCATTGGAGGCTACAAGCTGGGTTTTGAGCCAGATAAGGGAAGAGGCCCGTAAGTGGGATACTGCTTTTTATCATGCCAATGTCGTTATACAAGTGGCTCAACTGTGAAAACACCCCTCCAGGGAAGTATCGAGATTTTCTCACGTATGTCTAAAGGTATTCACCCCTTCTCACCATAACTTACCCAACTATGCTGATATAAGAGGCAGCTGTAAGATCTTAGAAGGTGTCATACCGTCAGACTCACAAAGTGTCCTGTGATCCACAATATTACACTATCCAGTGTAAAACTCCCTGCCCCAGGCAACAAATCTGGGCTTTCCCACCCAGCCTGAGCACTGCACATTGTGCTTTGAGGGCTTTCCCCCATCCTCAATGGATCAAGACTGTGATGATCACTTTGACCAATGGACATTGAAATTGGAACAATGAAATCTAATCACTGGACCCACGGGTGGTGACTATTTAACTTTCTAATTTTCTTCTTTCTTTCTTTTCTCTCATACATTTTAAAGTGTTATTTTTATACTTGATATTGTTCCATTTCCAGCCAAAATGGCTAAATTTTAAAATTTGCCAAGTACTTTGTTCTACCGTATTCTACCTCAATGTTCTAAAGTTTGCAACTAAAAGTTTGTTATTAATCTCCTGAGAATTTTGTTGCTTGTTCCACACACTGCCCATAGTAAATACAACAACCTTCCCCTAAACCTACCAAGTAGACCAGGGCACAACTACATTCCAGAGAATTTTGTTCCAAAGAGCCTTAGGATGGGTGACTATTGGCAGGAATGTTCATATGTTCTTGCCACATGAGCCTAATGCTTACTTTGTGGACAAGAATTAAGTCTATTATGCCAGTTCTATTTAAAGTTCCACACAAAACAACCGTTTCCTCAGGTACTGCTGCAGGTAGATGCTGCAATTTTGCAAGAAGCTTATCTTTAAAATCTATCTTCAGGTATAAATTACCCACTACTGAACCAGTAAGTGGTAAGCCCATATTTCATCTTTTCTGCCTTGTATCTAGAATGTGTCAGGCAGCAAGGTGAAGGCAGGAGAAATTGCCCATCTGTGGCAAACAGGCCCAAGACTTTCTACTCTTCTGCACAAGCAGGTAGAGAAAAGTGAAGCCACCTGTTAAGTTGCTTGCAGGCAACAACACTGTTCCTGGGAGAGAGGTGGTTGAAAGAACTTTATCCAGCTGGAGCAGGTGCCACTTGTCCTTTTCTTAATAGCTCGCCCTGCCAGATGTCTGCTTTCCTAGTCCTGTATCACCTTTTCCCCTTAGTTACTTGCTTGGGTCACGAAAGACACCCAGACTGGTATGTTCCCTTTAGGGACAGATCCCAGGGTTTTTATTAGTCTTACTTTACTTCAATATGCTGCCTGACTGTTCTTAGGAATTTTAAAAAATAAAAATAGAAAATACTAGAAAATTAACTGCAGCAAGATTTCAAGACCAATATTCCAAATCCATTCCTGAACACTAAAAGAAACAACCAAAACCTCTTACACTTTATCAACCAGTCTGGAAGATGATTTTGTTGCTAAGCAACTCTAAGCCATGATTCCCAAGTATAGCAGAAAAAATCAGTGACTCCGTGTCATGCTTGTTTTATACAGCATAAACATTGAAAGTGAAATATGTTTTCAAAGAATGAATTTTGACACAATAAAAAAGTGTAATGTGATTTAAGTACAGTTAAATGTATAAATATAGTAGCCTGTTTTCAGGAAGGAAGAACCAGCACAAGGATCTGTGGTTACAAATTCAGGTAGCTCTTGGAGTTGGACTTCCATGATCTGAGCTTCTGAGTACCTGTGAGTCCTTTCTTTTGTTTTCTAAAGCAAAATTTCAATAGAGAAGGCTTCTATTGCCCACAGGAATAGAAAACAAAGGAAAAGGAAAATAAAAATCACAGGGTGAGCACTCTGTAAAGTGCAAAAAAAAGCGCAGTTTTTGTAGACTCTCTTGCTGCTTGTCTTTGTCTAGGATCCCAATTTCCTTAAACTTGGCCTTAACCAGTGTCCCTCTAGGAGTGATTATCAGAAGGATTTCTTCATTTCTTACAGATAGCTTAGAAAAGACTGGTATTTCATTTCACAGCACATTTGCTAAATGTCCAAAAGTCAGGCTCTTATTTAATCTCATCCTTAAGATTCTCCAGAATCAACCGAAGTGTTCATATTTTCAGGCAGTTACTAATTCTGTCTGTCTTAGGCACTTTCAGATTTTCACTTCAAAATAGTTCTCTGTCTCTCCACTGATTGTAGGAGTATGAAAAATCGTGGACAGTGGAACATTGCCTGGCTCCCAACAGGTGAAGGTAAACCCTGCCCTGTATAACTATTCAACTGCACCAACATCCTTTACTAGTAGCTGTACAACTTGTGTGCTACATGCCTTGTGTTGTTTTAGACATGATTTGCTATAAACCAATAAGGGTTTTGCCCCTTGTTTTATAGGGAGTGGAAAACAACTCTTAGCAACTTTGTTACATTCCTGATTCTGAAGGGGTTGTTTATACTCATTTAATTACCTGCAATATGAAAGACAGTCTATATTTTTCATCATCTCAATCTCAGTGTTTAATTTTTTTCCAGTTTTGCTACATCACTGCTGAGATGGAGGACTGCTCCATTTCTTTCCATGAAAACTATATGCACAGACAGTGCATCCATGAGCATCAGTGCTTGAATTTTAGAAGTTTTAAAATATCATTTAAAAATAAAGCTGAAGTAGATTATATTGTACAGAATTACAAATTATTTCAGTGGAACAGGATAAATCCTTATAAATTACATTGATAAAAATGTTTACTCTGTATCATTCTCTATATTGATTAATGGCTGATTTACTTCCAAGTCATTCACATTCTATTTACAAATGTAAATACAAGAATCTAATTTGAAGGGCCACCCAATCATTTTCAGAACACAAGTGGAAAAGTGGTGAACATTACAAAGAAAGGAAAAAGAATAAAGAAAATAAAATCCTGCAGCATCTTCATCCCTGGCAAACTGCATGTATGTAAAAATGTCACAGAAACCAGAATAATAGGAAAAAATATTGTGCTTTGCCAAATTTCCAGGTCTTCCAAAAATCTGGTGGGTTAAATAAGTTTCTTCCCTTCCCTCCCTCTCTGCAACTTATTTCAGAACTTACCGACACAAAAGCTTCTGACTTCGTCTCATTCAGCTGCAGTGTCAGTTTATTTTGAGTATCGTACACTCCATATAGTCTCTTAGACCAACTTGGAGGTACTTTATTCTTGTATCTTAATGAGCTATACAAGGCAAATATCCTTTGTAAATCCAGGACCAGACAGCTGCAGTTGTATACAATGACGCCAAGTTCCTTCATCTGTGAAATTAAAAATTCTATCATTAGTAATATTTTGGCTGATAGATCTGTGGAAGTATGCAGCAAGAATGTAAGACTGCCTGAGGAGAACTCTTCCATAAGTGTGCCTTGAGCTCATCAGCAGTACTGTCAACTAACAATACTCCTCTTAAGGCAAACACATAAGCTATATCTTCAAAGCCAAGAGGAGGCAAAAGCTGTACAGGATTTGCAGAGTCAATGTATAACTAAGCTGTGTGTCCTAATAGAATATAAACATATTTTATTGTCGCACACAAGTTTGGAGTGGCACCCATTCATCTGTCATAGGTACCATGTTTGTCACAGGTGTTGCCCAAGGTTTTACTCTGGGCTAGAGCGGTTTTTATTTACTCTTTTTATATCTTATTTAGAGGCAAGGAAACCTTTCTTCTGGATTATGTAGGAGCAGTATCAGTGATAGCTTCTTACTTCAGAAACAATTCATTTTCTGTGAGTTCTGCCAAAGGTAAAAGAAATCACAGAATCACAGAATCACAGAAAATTATGAGTTGGAAGGGACCCACAAGGATCATCTAGTCCAACTCACCATCTAATACCCGTACAGTGACCGAGAGCACATCCCAGAGTGTAATACCAACCTTGAAGCCTCACAGTCTAGCAGGCCACTCCGAGCCGGAAGGGGCACAGGGTCATCCAGCCCTACACCCCCCAGCTAGACCATGTCACTAAGCTCCTCGTCCAGTCTTCTCTTAAACACTTCCAGGGATGGCGACTCCACCACCTCCCTGGGCAGCCCATTCCAATATGCAATTACTCTCTCTGTGAAAAACCGCTTCCTAACATTAAGATTAAACCTCCCCTGGCGTAGCTTGAGGCTGTGCCCTCTCGTTCTGGTGTCGTCAGCCTGGAAGAAGAGGTCTACACCCATCTGGCTGCAACCTCCCCGCAGGTAGCTGTA